>JAZKJV010002738.1:0-44073 GCA_037367405.1 Ottelia alismoides
TCTACCGAGAAGGGCCGAGTGGAAACCACCCAATTGGCCATGCAGTGGTTGAACGGCATCTATCGCGGCCGCGCGTCCACCGACTTCAGTTCGTACGAAGTGGTCGGCACCGCCGCGCGCTTCCGCCTCACCGATCTCGCCCCGCTCGTCCGTCTCGACGCTCCGCCCGTCAACACCTTGATCGCCGGGCCCGTCAAGGTCACCGGCAAGGATAAGGTCTTCACCGCCCTGGCCCGGCTCACGCTTCTGCCCGCCGAGCCCGAACGGCCGCTGCAAGGCTCGCTCAATTTCCGCTACGACAGCGCGTCGCAAAAACGTCCTGCTCGAACCCTCCTACCTCGACCTAGCCGCAACCGCATCGACCTCAACGGCGACCTCCGCGCCGGCGTCCGTGTCTCGCTCGTCTCCCGCGACCTCTCCACGCTCCCCATCGCCAGAAGCTGCCCCTCGAGCTCGTGCCCGGCGAAGGCGAAGCGAGCTTCAGCGGCTTTGTCCGCGGCACCATCGAGGCGCCCACCCTCTCCGGCGACCTCGAGCTCTCCTCCGTCCGCTACGACGGCCGCGTCGTCGATTACCCCTCGGCCGCACCGTCGAAGGCGACTCGAACGGCCTGCGCTTCTCCGGCCTCCAGCTCGACGCCCTCGGCGCCGAGCTCGAAGGCCAGGGCCGCATCAGTCTCCAGGATTGGAAGTTCACTGGCACCTCCGCCTTCCGACGTCAAGCTCAAGATCATCAGCGCCGACCTCGCCCGCCTCGCCAAAGAAGCCGGTTTGAAGACCGACGCCCAGGGCACCGTCGCCGGCAACCTCGAGGTCGCCGGCACGCCGGACACCTACCGCGCTCTTGGCCCCATCGTCATCGCCGACACCGTCCTCGCCGGCCAGCGCCTCGGCACCGTCAAAGGCACCGTCTTCCACAAAGGCGACGACACCACCATCAGCGACGGCACCGCGCAGCTCGGCGGCCAGCCCGTGAAGTTCAACGGCGAATGGGCCGCCAACGGCCGCTTCCGCGTCGACCTCGAGGGTGCCGGCCTCGAGCTCGCCCAAATCGACGCCTGGCGGGAGAAGCAGCCCGGCGTGAAGGGCCGCGCCAGCGCCAAGCTCGCCCTGGCCGGACGCCTCGAGAAGGAACAGCCGCTCTGGTCCCGCATCGATGGCTCCGTCCGCTCGAAGCGCTCACCTGGAAGGACACCGCCGTCGGCCAGCTCGAGCTCACCTCCGCCACCAAAGGCCAATCCCTCGACCTCCGCGCTACCGGCCTTCTCCGCGGCGTTCTTCTCCGCGGCAACGGCACCGCCACCCTCGCCCCTGGCCTGCCCGCCCAGCTGTCCTTCGACCTCGACCCGCTCGACGCCGCCCTCATTGCCCAGCTCCGCGGCGCGCCCGTCCCGTTCGAAGGCTCCGTCAAGGTCACCGGCCAGCTCAACGGTCCCCTCGAGCAGCCCGGCCGCATGAAAGGCTCGCTTCGCGCCACTGACCTCGCCATCTACGCCAAGGAAGCCACTCCCGCCGTTAAAAAAGACCTCGCCATCCGAAACTCCGGCCCCCTCGAGTTCGATTTCGACGAGCGCGGCCTCAATCTCAAAGACGTCAAGCTCTCCGCCAAGGACACCAATCTCCAGGCCACCGGCCAACTCGCCTGGGCGACGATGGCTCCCTGGAACCTCCGCTTGAACGGCAAGGTCGATCTCGGCGTGCTCACCAGCTTCAAGCCCGACCTCGCCGCCACCGGCACCTCCTCCATGGACGCCACCATCCGCGGCTCGCTCGAGCAGCCCGTCGTCAACGGCCGCCTCGAATTCCGCGAAGCGTCTTTCTTCCTGCGCGACGTCGCCAACGGCCTCGAGAAGGTCAACGGCTTGGTCGTCTTCGATCGCACCCGAGCCCGCATCGAGCGCCTCACCGCCGAATCCGGCGGCGGTCAGGTCTCACTCGCCGGCTTTGTCGGTTTCGGCGCGGATTGGACCTATCAGCTCCAGGGCCGCGTCGACAACGTGCGCATTCGCTACCCCCGCCGGCATCTCCACTGCCGTCAACGCCACGCTCAATCTCACCGGCGGCTCCGCCCGCAGCCTCCTGGCCGGCTCCATCACCGTGCTGCGCTCCAACATCTCCGCGCAAACCGACATCGGCAGTCTGCTCTCGGAATCGCAGAAGTCGCAAACGCCCGTCCGCATCGAAAACGAATTCCTGCGCGAAATGCAGTTCGACGTCCGAGTCGACACCGCGCTCGACGCCGAGGTCACCACCTCGCTCACCACCAACGTCCAGGCGGAAATGAATCTCCGCATTCGTGGCACGCCCGCGCGCCCCATCGTGCTCGGCCGTCTCGCCTTCACCCAGGGTGAGCTCAATTTCTTCGGCTCAAAGTACACCATCGACCGCGGCGAAGTGAACTTCTACAATCCCACCCGCATCGAGCCCGTCATCACTTCGACCTCCAAACCCGCGTGCGCGGCGTGCTCGTCACGCTCAATTTCGCCGGTCCCGCGTCGAAAATCAATCTCTCCTACCGCTCCGATCCTCCGTTACAGCCCGATGAAATCGTCGCCTTGCTCGCCGTCGGCCGCACTCCGACCGGCTCCATCTTCAGCGGCGGCTCCAGCGTGCAGAATCCCGGCATTCTCTCCGGCTCCGCCAACGCCCTGCTCGGCCAGGCGGCCACCGCCCCGCTCACCGGCCGCCTCCAGCGCCTGTTCGGCGTTTCCCGCCTTCGCATCGACCCTCAGCTCACCGGCATTGAAAACACCGCCCAAGCCCGCCTCACCCTCGAGCAACAGGTCTCGCGCGACGTCACCGTGACATTCATCACCAACCTCAACCGCACGCAGCAGCAAATCGTCTCCATCGAATGGGACTTCCCCGCGAATGGTCCGCCATTGCGATCCGCGACGAAAACGGCGTTTTCGGCCTCGATTTCTACTACCGCAAGCGCTTCAAATGAACCAGACTAAAATGGGTGACTCGATGAGCTTGAAGATCTCCGATGAAGGGCCGCGTCCGCCGCCTCACGCTCGCCCGCCCAGAAAAGCGCAACGCCTTGGACCACGGCCTATGCAAGACCTTGGCCACCGCCTTGGAGGAAGCCAACCACGACCCCTCCGTCGGCGCCGTCCTGCTCGACGCCGAAGGCCCCGTGTTCTGCGCCGGCATGGACCTCGACGACGCCCTCGCCAACGACGCCCCGGCCCGCACCCGCCTCCACGAGCATTTGTTCACCTACGGCTGGTCGATGCGCAAGCCCGTCGTCGCTGCCGTCGGCGGCCCCGCCCTCGCCGGCGGGCTCGGCCTCGTCGCCAACGCCCATGTCGTCGTCGCCGCCCAAGGCGCGCAGTTCGGCTTGACCGAAATCCGCATCGGCATGTGGCCTTTCGTCGTCTACCGCAGTCTCGTCGAAGCCATGGGTCCCCGCCGCTCGCTCGAGCTCAGCTTGACCGGCCGCATCTTCGGCGTCAACGAAGCCAAGGAATACGGCCTCGTCCACGAGATTACCCCCGCCGTCGAGCTCGACGACCGCGCCTACGCCATCGCCAACCAGCTTTCGCACTGGTCGCCCGACACCCTCGCCCGCGGCCTCGAATTCGTCCGCCACACCGAAGGCATGAGCCTCGGCGACGCTGGCCGCGTCGCCGCCATGATGCGCACCGAGAATTTCGCGAGCGCCGATTTCGCCGAAGCGTCCAAGCCTTCCGTGAAAAGCGCAAGCCCGCCTGGCCCTCGCTCGGCAAGGGCGCGGCGGCCGTATGAAACGCGCCGCGCTCCTCCTGGCGACGGTCGCCTGCCTCCCGGCGCAAACCGTCGCGGTGCGCGGCCTCCAAAAGCCCGTCGACATCCTCCTCGACCGCTGGGGCGTCCCCCACGTCTACGCCCAGTCCACCCACGACGTCTTCTTCGCCAGGGCTGGATCACCGCGCGCGACCGTCTCTGGCAAATCGACCTCTGGCGCCGACAGGGCACCGGCAAGCTCGCCGAAGTACTCGCCCCTCCGCCGTCCCGCGCGACCGCCTCGCGCGCCTCGTGCGCTATCGCGGCCCGCTCGACGCCGAATGGCGCGCCTACGGCCCTGACGCGCAGGCCACCATCACCGCCTTCGTCGCCGGCATCAACGCCTACGTCAAGAGCCTGAACGGCCGCTGGCCCGCTGAATTCGTCACCGCCGGCTACGCCCCCGGCCTCTGGGAACCCACGGACGTCCTCGCCCGCGTCGCCGGCCTCCTCATGTGCCGCAATCTGAGCCAGGAA
Source organism: Ottelia alismoides (assembly GCA_037367405.1). NCBI lineage: Eukaryota > Viridiplantae > Streptophyta > Magnoliopsida > Alismatales > Hydrocharitaceae > Ottelia > Ottelia alismoides. Next base: position 4,245 of record JAZKJV010002738.1, read on the forward strand.
GTCCAGCGCGCCATCGACATCCCGGACCCACGGCGCCGCCAAAATCGATCAGCTCTTCCCCAACGACCCCGTCGTCCGCACCGAGATCCCCCGCGGCCTCGACCTTGCCGACCTCACCGCCGACATCCTCCGCGATTACTCCCAGGCCACCGCCACGCCCACCTTCGACATGCTCGCGCTCGACCGCGCCGGCTCCAACAACTGGGTGGTCTCCGGCGCGCGCAGCGTCACCGGCAAGCCCCTCCTCGCCAACGACCCCCATCGCCCCATCCTCCTGCCCTCTCTCCGCAAAACCATCCACCTCGTCGCCCCCGGCCTCAACGTCATCGGCGCTGGCGAGCCCGCCCTGCCCGGCATCGCCCTCGGCCACAACGACGCCATGGGCTTCGGCTTCACCATCGTCAACATCGACCAGCAGGACCTCTTCGTCGAGCGCCTCAATCCCGCCAATCCGCTCGAATACTGGCACGCCGGCGCGTGGAAGCGCATGACGGTCGAAAAGGAGACCATCGCCGTCAAAGGCGCCGCCGCGCGCCAAGTCGACCTCGAGTACACCGTCCACGGCCCCGTTATCTATAAGACGAAGACGAAAGCCTTCGCCCTGAAGTGGGTGGGCTCCGAGCCCGGCGGCGCCGGCTACCTGGGCGCCCTCCGCCTCATGCGCGCCACCAACTGGAAGGAGTTCCGCGCGGGCGTCGAAGGCTACAAGGTCCCCTCAGAAAACCTCGTTTACGCCGACCGCAATGGCCACATCGGCTGGATCGCCAGCGGCGCCACGCCCCTCCGCAAGGGCTGGAACGGCTTGCTGCCCGTCCCCGGCGACGGCGCCTACGACTGGCAGGGCTACCTCCCGCTCGCCGAGCACCCCCAGAAATACGACCCCGCCGACGGCTTCCTCGCCACCGCCAACCACAACATCCTGCCGCCCCGGCTACAAGCACACCCTCAGCCTCAATTGGGCCGAGCCCTTCCGCTTCCAGCGCATCGTCGAAATGCTCCAGGCCAAGCCCAAGTTCGCCGTCGCCGACTTCGCCGCCATGCAAAGCGACATCGTTTCCATCCCCGCCCGCCGTCTGCTCGCCGTCCTGAAGAAGATGCAGCCCGCCTGGGCCGGCGACTTCCTGAACTGGGACGGTGCCCTCCGCGCCGATTCCGCCGACGCCCTCGTCTTCGAAGCTCTGGATGGCCAAGCTCGGCCCCGCCCTCTTCGGCCCCGACCTCGGCGCGCGCGTCTCCTGGAGCCAGATTCTCCGCCAACTCGAGCTCGCCCCGCCCGCCGACAAGCTCCAGCAGACCTACCAGGAGTCCCTCGCAGAAATCGAACGCGCCCTCGGTCCCCAGCGCGCCCAATGGCAGTGGGGCCGCGTCCATCAGGTCATGTTCCAGCACCCCCTCCGCAAGGCCGCCTGGAACCGCGGGCCCTTCGCCCGCCCCGGCGATTCCCACACCGTCAACGCCACCTCCGGCTCCGCCTTCCGCCAGACCTCCGGCGCCAGCTTCCGCATGGTGCTCGACCCCTCCAATTGGGACAACTCCCTCATCACCAACGTCCCCGGCGAGTCCGGCGACCCCGCGAGCCCCCATTACGACGACCTCATCCAGGGCTGGATCTCCGGCCAGCACCACCCCCTTCCCTTCTCTCGAACAGCCGTCGAAAAGGCGACGAAGGAACGGCTGCGCCTCACACCACAATAGGCAGTCCTGGGCCCCTTCAGTTCACACATGCCACAACATATAGTGGCATCCACAGCTTACCCACAGAATTGTGGGGGTCGCCGCCTTGCGTTTGCGGAAGAATCCGAATACGATGCTTGTAGCCCCCCGAGAAGCTGTCCGTATTCGTGCCGGAGGACTGCGCGAAGCCGGACGGTGCCCCATACTGGTAAGAGGTGTCCCCCGTTGCTGAGACTGAAGAGAGTAGAAATCCAAGGCTTCAAGTCGTTCGCCGACAAGACCGAGATGAAGTTCCACGGCAGCGGCATCGCGGCCATCGTCGGCCCCAACGGCTGCGGCAAGTCCAACACGAGCGATGCGATCAATTGGGTTCTCGGCGAACAATCAGCGAAAGCCTGCGCGGCGCTCGCATGGAAGACGTCATCTTCGCCGGCACCCGCGACCGTAAGCCCCTCGGCATGGCCCAGGTCACCATGACCCTGGTCGACCCCGCCTACCACGACACCTCCAAAGTCGACATCGTTCACGTCGATCCGCCCATTGCCACCAAGTCCGCCAACGGCACCAATGGCACCAACGGCAACGGCCACCACAAAGCCGACGCCGAGCACCAGGAAATCGTCGCCGAAGCCTCCAGCGACCCCGTCGCCCCCGTGCTCGAAAAGACCGACGGCCCGTCGAGGATTCCATCGTCGAGCGCGTCAAGAAGGGCAAGGCCCGCGAGGTCACCATCACCCGCCGCCTGTTCCGCAACGGCGAAAGCGAATACCTCATCGACGGCAAGCTCGCCCGCCTGCGCGACATCCAGGACATCTTCATGGGCACCGGCCTCGGCCGGAAAGCTACGCCATCATCGAGCAGGGCCGCATCGGCCAGATCCTCTCCACCAAGCCGGCCGATCGCCGTGCCGTCATCGAGGAAGCCGCTGGCATCACCAAGTTCAAAACCCGCCGCCGCCTGGCCGAAGCGAAGCTCGAAAGTGCCAAGCAGAACCTCAACCGCGTCTTCGACATCCTCGAAGAAGTCAGCCGCCAGGTGAACTCCCTCAAGCGCCAGGCCTCCAAGGCCCAGCGCTATGAGGAACTCCGCACGGAGATGGTGGCCGCCCTGCGCCTCATGCTCTCCGGCAAGTTCCGCGTGCTCGAACGTGAGGCCGCCAAGGCCGCCCTCGACTTGAGCGCCGCCACCGCCGAACTCCTGCAGATCAACGAGCAGGTCGCCGAGCGCGAAGCCGCCGAAACCGAAGTCTACGAACAAGCCATCGAGACCGAGACCAAGCTCACCGAAATGCGCAAGCAACTCGCCGAGCTCCAGCTCGAAGCCGAGCGCACCCGCGGCCGTCTCGAATCGCAGAAGAATCAGGTCGACCAGATCGAGCACCGCCTCACCCAGGGCGAAGGCGAAACCACGGCTCTCGAACAGCGCCTCGTCTCCATGGCCACGGAGATCGCCGCTCGCGTCGCCGCCGTCGCCGCGCTCGAAGGCGAAATCGAGGAAGGCCGCGCCCGCCTCGCCGACAAGGCTCGCGACCGCGAGGACTTCCAGCTCGAGCTTGGCGAAAAAGAGCGCGCCATCGAGTCCTCGCGCCAGATCGTTCTGCGCATGATGAACGAGGGCTCGAACCTGCGCCACCAGGTGGGCCAGCTTGAAACGCTGCTCTCCGCCATGGACCGCGACAGCGAGCGTCTCCGCCGCGATGAATCCATGGCCGTCTCGGAACTCGAGCGGATGGACAAGATCAAGGCCGACATCTCGGAGCGCATGTCCGCCCGCCAGCTCCAAATGGAGAGCCTCGGCGATCAGCGCAAGAACATCGAGGACGAGCTCGCCTCGAGCCGCGAAGAGTCCGCCAAGGCGCGCCATCTCCTCGACGGCATCCGCCAGGAAGTCTCGCGCATGAAGGCGCGCAAGGATTCCCTCGAAGAGATCCTCTCCCACCGCGCCTACACCACCGAAAGCGTCAAGAAGCTCTTCACCGCTCTCGACAAGGGCGAAACCAGCCAGTTCCGCGCCCAGGGCGTCCTGGCCGACTTCGTCGAAGTCGACCCGCGCTATGAAAAGGCCACCGAAGAGTTCCTGCACGAAGAGCTCGAGTACGTCGTCGTCCACACCTGGGACGAAGCCCGCGGCGGCATCGAGTTCATGCGCAGCGACCTCGACGGCCGCGCCACGTTCCTCGTCCATCCCGAGCCCGGCACCGACATGAACCGCGGCTCCATCGCCGAGCCCACCGTTGGCCCCGACACCGGCATCATCTGCCGCCTGAGCGAGGTCCTCAAGCTCACCAACGGCTTGACCCACGCGCCCGCCGAGCTCCTGCCCCGCGTCTCTCGCTGCTTCCTCACCGAAGACGCCGAAGCCGCCCAGCGCCTCGCGCTGCAGTATCCCGACGTCTATTTCCTCCTGCCCGACGGCGTCTGCTATCACGGCTATGCCGTCTCCGGCGGCAAGAAGAATTCGAGCGGCCCGCTCGCTCTCAAGCGCGAGCTCCGCGAGCTCACCACCACCGTCGTCCAGCGCAACCGCGAGGAGATGGAAACGCACGTCCGCGTCCAGCGCCTCGACGAGCGCATTCAGGTGCTCACCGATCAGCTCGAGCGCCTGCGCCAGCAGCAGCAGAAGGAGGAAAAGGAAGCTCTCGAGCTCGGCCTCGAACACAAGCGCCTCGCCGAAGAGCACGCCAAGTCCGCCCAGCGCCTCTCCATGGCCCGCCTCGACCTCGGCCGGCTGCACGAGGAAAGCGCCAAGAGCCTCCAGCGCAAGGCGACCCTCGAGCAGGAGATGGGCGCCAAGGAACAGCAGCGCGCGGAGATGGAAGAGTCTCTCGAAGCCGCCCGCGAAGAGATCGGCGCGCTGCAATCGCGCCTCCGCCAGGCCGCGGAAGAGCACGCGGCGTTGCGCGCCGAAATGGCCGGCATCGAAGAGCGCCACCGCTCCGCCCGCGCCACCCGCGCCCAGTTCGAGCAGCAGGCCCAGGAGTTCACCCTCCGCAAGCAGAACCTGTTCGGCGAAATGGAGCGCCTCGGCATCGACCGCGCCCGTCTCCTCGAGGACAACATCGGCCTCGACAACCGCCGCGAGGAACTCGCCGGCCGCATCGACGAGCTCTCGCACACCGTCGCCTCCGAAGCGGAAATCGAGCACGAGCAGCGCCGCCGCCTGGCGGCCTTGAGCGAAGAGCTCAAGTCACTCCGCGCCGCGTCCACCGAGACCGGCGCCCGCCGCCAGCAGGTTGAACTCGAGCTCGTCAAAAAGCGCGCCGACCTCGAGCACCTCGACGACACCGCCAAGAAAGAGCTGGCCATCCCGCTCTCCGAGCTCGCCGCCGCCGAAACCGAGGCACCCGACGAGATCCAGCAGATGGAGGCCGAGGAGAAATACACCGACCTCCGCCAGCGCATCGAGGCCATGGGCCCCGTCAACCCGGCCGCCCTCGAGGAGTACCAGGAAGCGCAACAGCGCTACGACTTCCTCAACACCCAGCGCCAGGACCTGCTCGATTCCATCCGCGACACCGAGAAGACCATCCAGGAAATCGACGTCGAATCCAAACGCCGCTTCCAGGAAGCCTTCGAAGTCATCAATGGACACTTTCGCCAGATGTTCTCCCTGTTGTTCAACGGCGGCTCCGGCGAAATGCGCTTGACCGACCTCGAGAACTCCTCCGATTCCGGCATCGACATCGTCGCCCAGCCTCCGGGCAAGAAGCTCCAGAACGTGCTTCTGCTCTCCGGCGGCGAGCGCGCCATGACCGCCATGGCCCTGCTCATGGCTGTCTTCAAGTACCAGCCCAGCCCCTTCTGCATCCTGGACGAAGTCGACGCCCCGCTCGACGAGCCCAATATCATCAGGCTCACTAAGTTGTTGAAAGAAATGTCCGATCAGACGCAGTTCATCGTCATCACCCACGCCAAGCGCACCATGGAGACCGCCCAGGTGCTCTACGGCGTCACGATGCAGGAGCCCGGCGTCTCGAAACTCGTCTCGGTGAAGTTCAATCCGCCGCCCGTGGCCGCCCCGCCGCCCACGGCCACGTTGGCCGCCCCCATGGCCGGCCCGGCGAACTGATCCCGGCCTCCTGACTCCTCTGTACTGAATGGGCCGCCCTCTTCACCACGGGGCGGCCCTCCTTTTCTGCACCTGAACCCAATCGAGCGCCATCCAACCTGTTGAGAAAAGATGGCTTCGCCGCTACACCCTCGTTGGATGACGGTAGCCCTTCGCATCGCCGGCCTGTCGATCGTGGCCGGGGCAGGCTGGGCGCTGTTTCAGCACGGCTTTACCCCCCGGGAGATCATTGACGACGTTGCGTTGGCCGCCTTCGGCTTTGCCGTCTGCCTGGTCTCGCACAAGCCTACCCAGTCCTGGGCCCTTTTCGCCTTCGGCCTCGTCGCTACGGCTGCGATCATCGTCGCGGGCGACCTTGTCTGGCCCTATCGCATTGCCGCCGTCCTCTGTCTTGTGATCTTCAGCCTGGTTCTCTGGGAGACCTACCACGCTCATGTCGGCTGCCGCCGGGTCGCCTCTCCGGAGATTCAGAAGATCGCCCTCCGGTCGAAAACGCAGTATGGTGTCACGCTCGACGAGTTGTCCCGCCTCTCCCCGGTCATGCTGGTGTTCTTGCGCCACACGGGTTGCCCATTCTGCCGCGAGACTTTGGCCGAACTCGCTTCCAAGCGGCGTCAGATCGAATCTCTCGGCGTCCGCATCACGTTGGTCCTCATGACCTCCGACACCGATTCCCAGCGCTTCCTCGCTCACTACGGCCTCGAGGACGTCAATCGCATCGCCGATGCCCGGCAATCCGTCTACCGCGCCTTCGGCCTGAAACGAGGGGGCATTTTTTCCATCATCGGACCGTCGGTGTGGCTCCGCGGCCTCGCCAACACGCTCCGCTACGGCAGTTGGCTTCATCTCCGCGAGGACATTTTCCAGATGCCGGGCGTCTTCCTTATCTTCCATGGTGAAATCCTGAACTCCTACCGGCATCAGAGCCCAGCCGACCGGCCGGATTTCCTCCGCATCGCCCGCAGCGACAATCTCTCCGAGTTTTCGCTTTCCTGACGCCTGTTGAGATAAACTGGAGTCAACCCCTCCAACAGATTCCAGTCGGATGCCCAACGAAGACGTACTTGTGATTGGCGCCGGATTGTCCGGCCTCTGCTGCGCCCTAGAGCTTCAAAGCAAGGGGGTGGGCGTTCGCGTGCTCGAAGCCTCCGACGGTGTCGGCGGCCGTGTGCGCACCGATGAAGTCGACGGCTTCCTCCTCGATCGTGGCTTTCAGGTCTACCTCGAAGCTTATCCCGAAGGCCAGAAGATCCTCGATTACGGCGAGCTTCGCCTGGGCGCCTTCCATCCCGGCGCCATGGTGCGCTTTTCGGGCAAGTGGTATCAAGTGGCCGACCCCCACCGCGCCTTCGTCGAGGCCCTGAAGAACGCCATCAATCCCATTGGCTCGCTCGGCGACAAAATGCGCGTGCTCACCCTCCGCAAGCGCGCCATCCGCCACTCCTGGCAGGATCTGTTCACCGGGAAAGAGATGACCACCCGCGCGCTGCTCGACGGCCTGGGCTTCTCTGCCCGCATGATCAACCGCTTCTTCCGGCCCCTCTTCGGCGGCGTCCTGCTCGATCCCTCCCTCAGCGTCTCCCATCGCTTCTTCGAGTTCACCTTCCGCATGATGGCCCTCGGCAACGTCTCGTTACCCGCCGACGGCATGGGCGCCATCCCGCTCCAAATCGCCAACCGCCTCCGGCCCGGCACCGTGCAACTCAACGCCCGCGTCGAATCCATGGAGCGCGTCAACGGCCGCACCGTCGTCAAACTCGATTCCGGCGAAACCCACGAGGCCGAAACCGTCGTCCTCGCCACCGACGGCCTCGAAGCCAACCGCCTCGTGCCCTCCAGCCCCAGCGTCCGCTCCCGTCACGTCACCACGCTCTACTTCGCCGCCGACCATTCGCCGAAATCCGGCGGCTGGATCATGCTCAACGGCAACAACGAGTGGCCCATCAACCACGTCGCCATCGTCACCGAGGCCCAGCCCGCCCTCGCGCCCGACCGGCAGGCGCTCATCTCCGTCACTGTCCTCGGCCGCATGATGGACAACGACGATACCCTCGCCGCCCAGGTCCGCGATCAGCTCAAGCGTTGGTTTGGCCGCACCGCTGAGCGCTGGCGGCTCCTCAAGATCTACCGCATCCGCCACGCCCATCCCGACATCTCACCCCGCCCCCTCGAAGAGCTCGACCCCTTGGTCGAATCCGGCGTCTTCGTCTGTGGCGACCACGTCAGCGTGCCCACCATCCATCACGCCATGCGCTCCGGCCGCCGCGCCGCCGAGGCCGTTCTGAAGTCCGCCAGCGAGCAGCGCTCCACCCTCACCACCCACGGCAACTGACCCCTCAGGCGTGTTCCAGTTCCGGCTCGAGCCGGACCGATCGTTTCCGCCCCGTCCCGTGCACCTGCCCGGCAAAGCACTGGTGCCCGTTCAGCGTTACGTTCACCGGTCGCGTCACCGGATAGTCGAACGTCAGCACGTCGCCCTCCTCCAGATTCATCAAGTCATTCAAGGTCAGCGTCGGCCCTTGCAAGCGCGTATCCAATCGCACCGTCGCCGGCGCAATCAGCTTCAGAATGCGCTCCGATTCCGCGTCGCTCAACTCCGTCCGGCGCAGATTGTGCTGGCCCAGGTTTTGGCCCAGCATCTTGATGTTGATCGACGGAATGCCGATGTTCATCATGCCGGAAACGTCGCCCACCCGGATCTCGATCGAAATCGCCACCACGGCCTCGTTCGGCGAAAGGATCTGCAGCAGTTGCGGCTCCGTCTCGTAGCCGTCGATCGAGAAATCCATCTGCGGCACCACCGCGCGCCAGGCCTCGCGCATATCGCGCAGAATGATCCGGAACAGCCCATCCAGGATCGTCCGCTCGATCTCCGTGATCTCCCGGTTCGGCTGCGTGGCGCTCGGCGCCGAGCTTCCCAGTAGCATCTCGACGATCGGAAACACCAGGCTCGGATTGAACTCGAGAATCGCGTTGTTGTCGAACCCCGCCAAGCCCAGCGAAATCAAACACGTCGGCGACGGCAAGCTCCGCGAGAACTCGATGAACGCCAATTGCTCCACCGACACCAGGTTCACCACCACATACGCGCGCAAAAATGCCGACAAGCTCGGGCCCAACGACCGCGCCAGCGTCTCGTGCAGCATGTGGATCGACCGCAGTTGATCCTTCGCGATCCGGTCCGGCCGCCGGAAGTCATAGGGAACTGCCCGCTTGGCCAGATCCCCGCTTTGATCCTGCTTCAGGCTCCGGAATACCCGGTCAATCTCCTGTTGCGAAAGTACCCGGTCCGACATCTGACCATCTATCGTCCCTCCCCTCCTCCCCCGCCATGCCACAATCTACTTATCCCCCCAATTTTCCCCGGCATATGCGCACCTTCCACATTCAGAACTTCGGGTGCCGAGCCACGCAAGCCGACGGCTCCGCGCTCGCTTCCCAACTCGAAGCCAGGGGCCTCACGCCCGGCGACGCCCCCGACCTCGTCGTTCTGAATACCTGCACCGTCACCGCCACCGCCGATCAGGACGTCCACAAGGCCATCCACCGTGCCCGCCGCGAGCACCCCCACGCCCGCATCCTCGTCACCGGCTGCTACGCCCAGCGCGCCCCGGAACACCTCGCCGCGCTCCCCGGCGTCGATTGGGTCGTCGGCAATTCCCACAAGGTCGCCATCCCCGACATCGTCCTCGGCGATTCCTACCACGGCAACATCCACATCGGCGACATCATGGCGCCCCAGGAATTCACCTCCGCCCCAATCACCGACGCCGGCCTCGACCGCTCCCGTCCCAACCTCAAAATCCAGGACGGCTGCAATAACCGTTGCTCGTTTTGCATCATCCCGTCCGTCCGCGGCCGCTCCCGCAGTGCGACGCCCGACTGGATCATCGAGCAAGTCCGCCATCTCTCCGCCGACTACAAGGAAATCGTCCTCACCGGCATCAATCTCGGCCGCTGGGGCCGCGACTTCGCCACGGACAAGCCGGTCAGCCGCCTCCGCCTCGCCGGACTCCTCCGCCGCATCCTCGCCGAGACCGAAGTCGCCCGCCTGCGCCTCAGCTCCGTCGAGCCCATGGACTTCACCGACGACTTGCTCGCCCTGATGGCTGACGAGCCCCGCATCGCCGCCCACGTCCACGCCCCGCTCCAAAGCGGCTCCGACACGGTCCTCCGCCGCATGTATCGCAAGTATCGCCCGCGGCACTACGAGGACCGCCTCCTGAAGGCCCGCGCCTGGATGCCCGACGCCGCCATCGGCGCCGACGTCATGACCGGCTTCCCCGGCGAAACCGACGCCGAGTTCGAAGAATCCCGCGCCTTCATCGCCGCGCTGCCCTTCACCTACCTGCACGTGTTCACCTATTCAGAGCGCCCCGGCACGCGTGCCGCCGAAAGCGGCGCGATGGTGCCAATGGAAGTCCGCAAGGAGCGCAACCGCCTCCTACGCGAGCTCGCCGCCGAAAAGAATCTGGAATTCCGCCGCCGCTTTGTCGGCCGCAAGCTCTCCGTGGTGACGCTCGAAGGCCAGCGCGCCTTGAGCTCCAACTACCTAACCGTCGAACTCACCCGGCCCAGTGCCCCCAATCAACTCCGCGACATCGAAATCGGCGTCGTTACCCAGCAAGGCGTCCGCGAAGCGGCGTTGCTGCCCGTGCTCACTTCCCCGTAATCAGCCGGGCGCCCCGGTAAAACGTCAGATAGTAAATCCCCCACCGCAGGAACACCATCAGGCGACTCTCGAACTCCACGATATACATCAGGTGGATGAACAGCCACAGCAGCCACGCAAACAGCCCAGTCGCCTTCCGCTTGCCGAAATTCTCGAAGTAAGCCACCGCTGCCGCCCGCCCAATCACCGCCAGCGACCCCTTGTCGAAATACCGGAACGGCTCCGTGAACGTCTGCCCCGCGATCCGCGCCTTCACCGCCTTCGCCGCATGACGCCCCATCTGCATCGCCGCCGGCGCCACGCCCGGCACCGGATTGCCATCCTGCACCAACGCTGCCAAATCGCCGACCACCAAAATCTCCGACCGCCCCGGCACGCTCAAATCCGGCGCCACCTGCACGCGACCGCCTTTATCCAGCGGCGCGCCCGTCGCCTTCCCCAGCACCTGCCCAAAGCCCGACGCCTTCACGCCCGCCGCCCACACCACCGTCTTCGCCTCGATCCGCTCCTCGCCGGCCGCCGTCCGAATCTGCGCGCCGTTCTCGTCCACGCCAATCACGCGCACTTTGTTCCGCACCCGGACACCCAGCTTGACGAGCGAACGTTCCGCCGCCACCGAAAGCTCCGGCGGATAGTTGGAGAGCACCCGCTCGCCGCCATCCAGCAGCAGGATTCGCGCCTCTTCCGGCTTGATGTTGTCGAATTCGTTGCGCAGCGTATCGTTGGCGATCTCGCCCAGCGCGCCGGCCAGTTCCACGCCCGTCGGACCACCGCCCACCACCAGGAACGTCAGCCAGGCCGTGCGCTTCGCCACATCCGGCTCGCGCTCCGCCGCCTCGAAGGCGAACAGAATCTTGTGCCGGACGCGCGTCGCATCTTCAATCGTCTTCAACCCCGGCGCCGACGCCTCCCAGCCATCATTGCCGAAGTAATGCGTCGCCGACCCCGTCGCGACAATCAGCGTGTCGTAAGCCAGCCGTCCGCCGCTCGCCAGCACCAGTTCGCGCTTCTCGGCATCCAGATCGACGGCCTCATCCAGCAACACCCGTGAGTTCTTCTGGTGCGCCAGCACATTGCGCAACGGCGCGGCGATCTCGCCCGGCGACAGCGACCCCGTCGCCACCTGATACAGCAGCGGCTGGAACAAATGAAAGTTGCGCCGGTCCACCACGATCACGTCGCAATCGGCGCCCTTCAACGCCTGCGCGCAATACAAGCCGCCAAATCCGCCGCCCAGAATCACTACCTGATGCCGCGCCATGGCCTACATGGTCCTTCGGTTCTCGAGGGATTTCGACATCGTGACCTCGTCAGCATACTCGAGATCGCTGCCCACGGGAATTCCCATCGCAATGCGCGACACCGACACGCCCAGCGGCTTCAGGATCCGCGAAAGATACACCGCCGTCGCCTCGCCCTCCACCGTCGGATTGGTCGCCACGATAATCTCCTTCACGTCAGTCGACGCCAGCCGTTCCAGCAAGCCCTTGATATTCAGCTGATCCGGCCCCACGCCGCGCAGCGGTGAAATCGCCCCATGCAGCACGTGATACACGCCGCTGAACGTCCGCGTCGTCTCAATCGGCAGAATGTTCGGTGGTTCCTCCACCACGCAGATCACCGAAGTGTCGCGATGCGGATCGCGGCAAAACGGGCATAGCTCGCCATCGGAGATATTGCCGCAGCGCTGACACAGGCCCAGCTTCTCTTTCACGTCGAGCACCGCGTGCGCCAGCCGCTCGGCGTCGTCGCGCGAGCCGCGCAGCACGAAAAATGCCAGCCGTTGCGCGGACTTCTGCCCCACGCCCGGCAGGCGTTTGAACTCGGTAATCAGCCGCGCCAGCGGTTCGGCGAAATCGGCCACGGCGCTTTAGAACAGGCCCGGCGGCAAACCCATGCCGCCCAGCATGCCGCCCATCAGCTTCTGCGATTCGGCATCGGCTTTCTTGTTGGCTTCGTTCACGGCGGCCATCACCATGTCCTGAAGGATCTCCACATCGCCGGCCGCTTCCGGATCGATCTTCACCGCCAGCACGTTCTTGTGCCCGTCCACCTGCACGGACACCATCCCGCCCCCGGCCGACGCCTCCACGCGCACCTGCGCCACTTGTTCCTGCAGACGTTGCTGCATCTGCTGCGCCTGCTTCATCATCGCTTGCATGTTGCCCATGCCGCCCGGCATCTTCATCGTCGTGTGGCCTTTCTTTAGTAGTTGCTCAAGTCGCGCACGGCGCGCACCTGCGCGCCGGGAAACAGTTCCTGAAAACGCCGTACCTCGGGATGATCCAGGGCGCGCTGCTCAGCCTCGGCGTTCATATTGTCGTCGCTAGATTTTTTTTTTTCCACCGGCTCCGCGGCCGCGCCGGGATCGCCAGTGACGAAAGTGATCTTCGTCGGTTTGCCCATCAGCCGATCAACTGTTGGCTGGAGCGTCTTGTCGTTCTTCAGGCTGAACATCTCGGCCGCCGTGGCCAGAATCTCCACGCCATTCGCCGTCTCGCTCACGGCGGCGTATTGCACCGCATCCGCCGTGAACTTCTGATTGGCCTCGACAAGCGCCTCGTACAATCGCGCCTTCAACGACCCGCTGCCAGGGGAAGCCGCCGGAGCAGCAGCCGGAGCCACCACCGGCGCCGGACGCGGCGCAGCAACAGGAGCCGCCATCGCCGGACGCGGCGTCGGCGGTGCCGCCACCGGAGGAGCCTTCGGCGCGACAGGCGCCACCGGCGCGGCGCCACCCAACCCCGCAATCACATCCTCGATCGCCTTCAACCGCCCCGCCTGCACCAGCCGGACCATGCCCAGCTCCATATGCAAGCGCGGTTGCGTCGAATACTGCAAGTCCCGGAACAAGTCGAGCGTCAATTGCAGATAGCGCGTCAACTCCTGTTCCGTAAAGCCCGCCGCCGTCTGCGCCAGGCGCTGCCGCTCGGCCGGGCTCGCGGCGATCAACCGCGTCTCCGCCCCCGCCACCTGCGCGACGAGCAGATTCCGGAAGTATCGCGCCATCTCGCGGCAAAAATGCTGCAAGCTCTGACCATTGCGCTCGAGCTCATGCACGATACCCAGAATCGCCTGCGCGTCCGACGCCTGCAGGGCTTCCGACACCTTCGCCAAATGCTCCAGCGAAAAACGCCCCAGCAACTCGCGGACCTTCGGCCCCTCGAGCGTCGTGCCGCAGGCCGCAATCGCCTGGTCCAGCGCCGACAGCGAGTCGCGCACCGACCCCTCGCCCGCCTGAGCGATCACCGCCAGAGCTTCCTCATCCGCGACGACTTTCTCCTCGCCGCAAATGAACTTCAGCCGCTCGACGAGCTCTTCAAAATCGACTGACCGGAAGCTGAACTGCTGGCACCGCGACGCGATCGTCACCGGAATCTTGTGCGATTCCGTCGTGCACAGGATGAACACCACCCACTCCGGCGGCTCCTCCAATGTCTTCAGCAGCGCATTGAACGCCTCGTTGGTGATCATGTGCGCTTCGTCGACAATGAACACCTTGTAGCGGTCGCGCGCCGGCCGGAACCGCACGTTCTCCCTCAACTCGCGCATCTCGTTGATGCCCCGGTTCGACGCCGCGTCGATCTCGATTACGTCCATCGCCCCGCCGGCGGCAATCTCCGTGCAACTGGCGCACACGCCGCACGGCGTCGCCGTCGGACCCTGCTCGCAGTTCAAACAGCGCGCCAAAATGCGCGCCACCGTCGTCTTGCCAGTCCCACGCTGCCCGGAAAAAATGTAGCCGTGCGCAATGCGCGCTTGTGAAATGGCGTTGTGGATCGTGGTCTTGACGGACTCTTGACCAATGAGATCGTCGAATCGCTGCGGGCGATACTTGCGGGCGATGACCTGGTAGGGCTGATTGGCGGCCACGGGGATTTATGCGGGGGAAGCGAAACTTCTCAATGCCAGACCCCGGGTGATCCGCGGCACACGCGCCGGTCCACTACCGTTGCTTCCTTCCGGACCTGGCGGGGTTCGCAGTGACGCATTGCACGAAGCCCGAGGCCTGACAATCCCTGATTTTAGCAGACCCTCCCCGGCTACACTGAAGATTCGTGCTCGACACCATCATCTTCGACCTCGGCAAGGTCATCGTCCCCTTCGATTTCAACCTCGGCTACCAGGCCATGGCCACGCGCACCGGCCTCGACCCCGACACCGTGCGCCAGCGCATCGCCGCCCTCGAATGCGTCGTCCCCTACGAAAGCGGCCAGCTATCGAGCGACGACTTCGTCGCCAAAATCGCCGGAGCGCTCCAACACGACATCTCCGTCGCCGACTTCCAGCTTGTCTGGGGCGCCATCTTTCTGAAAGAGACCCTGATCCCCGAATCTCTCCTTCAGCAAATCAAAGCTGCCGGCTACCGCCTCGTGCTCCTCTCGAACACCAACGACCTCCATTTCCGCTTCATCCGCGAGCGCTACCCTCTCCTGGCCCACTTCGATCAATACGTCCTCTCCCACGAAGTGAAGGCCCTGAAGCCCGACCCGCGCATCTACGCCGCCGCCATCGAAGCCGCCCAGTGCCCGGCCAACCGCGCCTTCTTTACCGACGACATTCCCGCCTACGTCGACGGCGCCCGCGCCGCCGGGCTCCACGCCGAGCAGTTCACCGGCTACGACAATCTCTTGACCCACCTGCGCCGATTCGACGTCCCGGTCTAGAATGAACCCATGGAATTGACCGGCAAGACCGTTGCCGTCCTCGTCGACCAGGCTTATCAAGAGATGGAAGTCTGGTACCCCATCTACCGCCTCCAGGAAGGCGGCGCGCGCGTCGTCACCTACGGCCCCAAGGCCGGCGACAAGGTGCTGAGCAAGCTCGGCTACCCCGTCCTCGCCGAGCGCTCCTACGCCGACCTCGACCCCTCCGCCGTCGACGGCGTCGTCGTCCCCGGCGGCTGGGCGCCCGATTACATCCGCCGCCACGAAGGCGCGGTCAAATTCGTCGCCGACGTCAACGCGGCCGGCAAGCTCGTCGCCGCTGTCTGCCACGGCCCCTGGGTGCTCTGCTCGGCCGACGTCCTGCGTGGCCGCAAGGCCACCAGCTTCTTCGCCATCAAGACCGACGTGATCAACGCCGGCGCCCAGTGGATCGACTCGGACGTCGTGCGCGACGGCAATCTCATCACCTCGCGCAAGCCCGAAGACCTGCCCGCCTTCATGCGAGGTTGCTTCGATGTTCTCACTGGCCGCTAGTCTGTTCTTCCTCCTCGCCGCCGACCCGCGCTTTGCGGCCACCGGCTTCCCCGCCCTCGAAAAAGGCGGCTGCGGCGGTTGCCACCAAGCCAACGGCGTCGCCTCTGGCACGCGCTTCCGCATGCCCGCGCAGAAGCTCTCTGCGGAGCGCCTCGAGGAATACGGCAAGAGCCTCCACCGCCTCGTCAATCGCGGCAATCCGGGGGCCTCACCGCTCTACGCCAAGCCGACTCTCGGCGTCGCCCACGGCGGCGGCCGCCGCTTCGACGCGACCTCCACCGAAGCCAAAGCCCTCCGCGCGTGGGTCGATTACCTCGCCGCAACCGACCCCGCCACTCTCCCCGCGCGCTTCGATGAGGAGATCCCGAAGGAAGGCCAGCCGATCCTCCGCCGCCTGACCCACGCGCAATACGACAACACCATCCGCGACCTCCTCGGCGACGACTCGCGCCTCGCGCAAAGCTTCCCGCCCGAGGACTTCGTGCACGGCTTCCGGAATCAATATCAGGCGCAGACCACCTCGCCGCTGCTCGCCGAAGCCTACGCGCAAACCGCCGAAAAGCTCGCCCGCAAAGCCTTCTCGAACAACAGCCGCAAGCTTGTCCCCTGCTCGTCCAGCGACGCTCAATGCCGCGACAGATTCATCCGCGACTTCGGCCGCCGCGCCTTCCGCCGTCCTCTGTCACCGAACGAAACCGCCCGCTACACCCGCCTCTTCACGCAACAGAAGACCTTCAACGACGGCGCGCGCAACGTCGTCGAGGCCATGCTCCAATCCCCCAACTTCCTCCTCCGCGTCGAAAACGGCGTCGACCCGCGCATGAAGCCTTGGGAGACCGCCAGCCGCCTGTCGTACTTCCTCTGGAACACCATGCCCGACGACACGCTGCTCGACGCCGCCGCCAAAGGCGACCTGTCAACGCCCTCCGGCCTCGAAAAACACGCCCGGCGCATGCTCGATTCCCCCAAGGCCCGCGAAGCCGTCCACGAGTTCACCGGCGATTGGCTCCGGTTCGACCGCGTGCAAAGCGCCGTCCGCGAGCGCGCCTTCACCAACGAAATCCGTAACGCCATGGTCGAAGAGACCCGCCGCCTGGTCGACCACCTCGTCTGGACCAACGGCAATTTCATGGACTTCTTCTCCGCCGACTACGCCTTCCTCAACGCGCCCCTCGCCCGCCTCTACGGCGTCCCTGAGCCATCGAGCGGCTACGAAAAAGTGACCCTCCCCGCCGATTCCGGCCGCGGCGGCGTCATCGGCCAAGGCACGTTCCTCATGCTCACCAGCAAGCCCGGCGACACCTCGCCCACCGCCCGCGGCCTCTTCGTCCGCGAGCAGTTCCTCTGCCAGGAAGTGCCCCAACCGCCCCCCGGCGTCAACGCCAATCTGCCCACCGTCACCAAAGAGCGGCCGATGACCAATCGCGAGCGCCTCGCCGTCCATCTCTCGAACGACTCCTGCGCGAGCTGCCACCGCCTGATCGACCCCATCGGCTTCGGCCTCGAGAAATACGACGCCATCGGCCGCCACCGGCCCGTCATGAAGCTCACCGTCGCCCCCGCCCACGCCGACCGCGGCGAAAAACCCGTCAACTTCGAGCTCCCCATCGATTCCACCGGCTCCGTCTCCGGCCTCCAGAACTCCGCCTTCCAAACGCCTCGCGAACTCGGCCGCGTGCTCGCCCAAAGCGACGTCTGCCAGCGCTGCGTCGTCAAGCAGCTCTTCCGTTACGCCGCCGGGCGGCATGAGGAACTCGCCGACGAGCCCATCGTCAACGCCGCCTTCGCCGATTTCCAGAAGTCCGGCTTCCGCTTCCAGGAGTTGATCGTCTCCCTCGCCAAACGACTGCCGTGAAGACCAACTTCGTCCTCTTCGGCCTCACGCATTGGCTCATCCTGCTGTCGATCCCGGCCCTCGCCTGGGTCATGGCCCGCTGGGCGCCGCCGCAACTCGGCCGGCTCGCCTTCGGCTGGTTCCTTCTCCTCAACGAACTCGGCTATTACGCCTTCAAGCTGAAGAAGGGCTGGTTCATGTTCCCGGCCGGGCTCCCCCTTCAGCTCTGCGACCTCATTCTCTGGTGTACCGTCGTCGCCGCGCTCGCCTTGAAGCAGATGCCCTTCGAATTCGCCTTCTTCGCTGGCCTGCTCGGCACCGGCATGGCCGTCTTGACGCCGGATCTCTGGGAGCCCTTCCCGTCCTACACCACGGTCTACTTCTTCCTCGCCCACGGCGGCATCGTCGCGGCGATCCTCTATCTCTGGTGGTCGAAGCAAATGCTGCCCGCGCCCGGCTGCATCAAGCGGGTGATGATCCTGTTGAACGCCTACGCGCTCTTTCTGCTCGCCTTCAACGGCCTCTTCAAGACCAACTACATGTATCTCTGCCGCAAACCGGACAGCGCCTCCCTGCTCGACGCCCTCGGCCCCTGGCCCGTCTATATCCTCGCCGGCGAAGTGGTCGCCTTGGCCGGCTTCACCCTCCTCAGCCTCCCGTTTCGGAACAGGGGACGGTAGCTACCGTCCCGCCCCCCGCAAACGCGGCCTCCAACTCCCACCTAAATCCCCCCGACCTCCCCTAAAGTCCGGCCCCCGATCCGCCGATCTCCCCTCCGATGGAGAGCTTCTTTCCCCTCGACGAGCCGACTCTCGAGTGGCGGTCCACTGGCGGCATGGGCCGCCGCTACCAATTGCTCTCCAAGCGCGGCCCCATTGCCGAAGTCGCCTTCGGCACCCGCCTCCGCCGCGACATCCTCATCGCCACCTCCCAACAAACCTGGCGTCTCCACGGCACCGAAAAACGCATTGAAGTCGCCGCCGGCGGCCCCATCCTCGCCGCCAAGGATCCCACCGGCACCAAGTGGCTCCTTTCCGACCCCGGCCTCCGCCTCGAGATCACCAATCCCTGGGGCACCGATTGGCAGTGGCTCGACGACCATGGCAACGGCCTCATCGGCTTCCGCCAGAAAGGTCTCGCCCGCCTCGCCGTCACCGTCTTCCTCGACGACTCCGCTCTCGAGCACCCCCACACCCCCTTCCTCCTCGGCCTCGGCTTCTGCACCATGTTCGAAAAAGCCAACCGCGCCGAAATCGCCTAACGAAACTCGTACCCGCCCGTCCAAGCGTGGATGAGCCTTTCGCGTTTGCGCCAGATCCTGCGCGCTCTCGGGCGCAATCCCGGCTTCGCCCTCGCCGCCATCGTCGCCCTCGGCGTCGGCATTGGCGCCAACACGGCCATGTTCAGCGTCGTCGACGGCGTTCTCCTCCGCCCCCTCCCCTACACCGACGCCGATCGCCTCGTGCTCGTCCGCTCCACCATGCAGGCCAAAGCCCTCAACGACATGCCCCAGGCCGCCGGCGACTTCTACGACTACGCCAGTCAGAACCAGGTCTTTGCCGCCATGGCCGCCTGGCAGGGCATCGGCGTTGGCCTCACCAACAAAGGCTCCGACCCGGAGCGCTTCATCGGCGCCTTCATCACGCCCGGCTTCTTCGACGTCTTCCAGGTCCAGCCCGCCGCCGGGCGTTTTTTCGCCAAAGAAGAATGGACTGGCGGCAAGGACGACGTCGTCATCCTCAGCCACGGCCTCTGGCAGGAGCGCTTCGCCGGCCGCGCGAGCCTCCTCGGCGAAACCATCGAGCTCAACGGCCGCAATCGACTCGTCATCGGCATCGCCCCCCCCGGCTTCGCCTATCCCTCCACCGCCCGCCTCTGGATGCCCGCGGTTCACGAAGGCCACAACCGCACCCGTCGCGACCTCCACAATCAGAACCCCGTCGCCCGCCTGAAGAGCGGCGTCTCCGTCACCCAGGCGCAGACCGACATCGCCGGCATCGCCGGCCGCCTCGCCAAGGCTTATCCCGAGTTCGACGCCGACAAGGGTGTCGTCGTCAAGCCCATGCTCGACGCCGCCGTGGGCAACGTCCGCCCCGCCCTCTGGGTCTTGCTCGGCGCCGTCGGCTTCGTGCTCGCCATCGCCTGCGCCAATGTCGCCAATCTCCTGCTCGCCCGCGGCGCTTCCCGTGCCCAGGAAATGGCCGTGCGCGCCTCGCTGGGCGCCGCCCGTACCGATCTCTTCACGCAGCTCATGGGCGAAGCGCTCGTCCTCGCCGCCGCCGGTGGAGCGCTCGGTCTCGCCATCGCCTACGCCCTCTTCCGCTGGCTGAAATGGCTCGCGCCCGCCGGACTCCCGCGCCTCGACAGCATCGCGCTCGACACCCGCGCGCTCATTTTCACCGCCTGCGCCGCCACCGTCACCGGCGTCCTCTTCGGTCTCTTGCCCGCCCTGCGTCTCTCCGGCGTCGACCTCTCCCACGCCCTCAAGGAACGCGTCAGCGCCGGCACCGCCCGCGGCCGTCTCCGTCAGGCTCTCGTCGTCGCGCAAATCGCTCTGGCTCTCGTCCTGCTAGCCGGCGCTGGCCTCCTCATGCGGACCTTCTACGAGCTCAACGCCCTCGACCTCGGCTTCAATCCCGAAAGTCTCCTCACCATGCAGGTGGCCCCCCTCCAGCGCAAGTACGGCGCGAGCGTCCCCCTCCAAATCGATTTCGCCCGCCGCATCACGCAGGAGCTCGCTCAGGTGCCCGGCGTCCGCAAGGTCGGCATCGCCACCAACCTCCCTTTGCTCGGCAACCCGCGCTACATTATGCGCTTTGAAGGCCGCGCGCCCGTCACCGTCGCCAACGCGCCCATCGCCGCCTTTGCCACCGTCACCCCCGATTACTTCTCCGCCCTCGGCGCGCGCCTCGAGCGCGGCCGCCTCTTCGACGATCAGGACAACGCCGGCAAGCCCAACGTCTGCTTGATCAACCAAAGCCTCGCCCGCAAGTTCTTCCCCAACGAAGACCCCCTCGGCAAACGCCTCGAAATCGGCTTCGACGATCCGCCCAACTGGCGTCAGATCGTCGGCATCATTGCCGACCAGAAGAACTTCGACCTCACCGAGCCCGCCCAGCCCCAGGTCTACGCCCCCTTCGCCCAAGGGCCCACCCTCTTCGTCGGCACCGCCGCGCCGCTCGTCATCGCCGTGCGCACCGCCGCCGACCCCGCCTCGCTCGCCAACGCCCTGCGCCAACGCATCCTCGCCATCGACAACGCCCAGCCCGTCTACGCCATTCAGACCATGAACACGGTGATCTCCGACAGCATCGGCGCCAAACGCTTCGCTCTCTTGCTAATGGCCCTGTTCGCCGCCATCGCGCTTCTGCTCGCCGCCATCGGCCTCGCCGGCGTCATCTCCTACATGGTGGCCCGCCGCACGCGCGAAATCGGCATCCGCATGGCGCTCGGCGCGGAACGGAGCCGCGTGCTCTGGATGGTGGAAAACGAAGCCGTGCGCATGGCTGCCGCCGGTGTCGCGGTCGGCTTGGCCGGAGCCCTACTCCTCGGCCGCTATCTCTCCTCGATGCTCTACGGCGTCAGCCCGCGCGATCCACTCACGCTCAGCTTGGTCGCCGCCGTGCTTCTGCTCATCGCGCTCGGCTCGGCGTTCGTCCCCGCCTGGAAGGCCACTCGCATCGACCCCGTCACCGCCCTCCGTCAGGATTGAGCTTCCGCCGCCTTCTTCAAGGCTGTCGCGAATTCATCGAACGAGGGCTGCAAATCGGGAATCGACTTGCCGATCAAGCCGCTCAACAGCCCCGTGAACTCCTCGTGCATCGTGAACTCCACGGCCCCGTCGCGCGGCGTCAGCGTATAGGTCCGTTCGCCCTTGAACAACCCCAGCGGCATCCCGCCCGTCCACACCATCTTGCGCGGCGCGTCGAACACACTCACGGTCACCGGAAACGCCCGCCCCGGATTCGCCTTCGCCGTCACGGCCACCTTGCTCCCCGCGGCGATCCGCCCCTCGATCTTCACCACCGTCGGGTTCCATTTCAACCAACCCTCGGCATCGGTCAGCAGGCGCCAGACGGTCTCCGCGCTGGCCCGAATAAGAACAGAGCTGTGGAAAGGCTTCATGGCCCGCTATCGTAACACGCCGGTTACCAATTGCAAAACAATTCCCCAATTTTCCTCGAACCGCGGCGCGCGAAGCTCCCACATCGCCAGCGCGACGCCACCCGGCCCATGCTCCACCGTCACCCGCGTGCCGTCGCCCTCCGCCACGAACCGGATCACGACATCCGTCGGCTGATCCGCACTCGTGCCCAAGTAAAACGCCAAGCGCAAACGCTCCCCCGCCACCCACTCCACCACGCGACCCATCTCGAACTCCCGCCCCTCCACCGTCGTCTCCCAAAATCGACCGCTCGCTTCCAGCCGCACGACGCTCGACGCCTCCCGGCTCGGCCGATGCCCGTCCGGCCACCACTCCGCAATCCGGGCCGTAAACAAGGCGAAAGCCGCATCAGGCGAACACCCCAACCAAACCGACTTCGAGATCATCGCCGCGACAGCTCCTCCAGGCGCGAGAGCGCCTCCCCCCAGAACCCATCCAGAAACGACCGCAGCGATTCCAACCCCCGCAAATCCACCCGGCACACACTCCGGCCGCTCTCCTCCGTCACCTGCACCAACCGGCTCTCCTTCAGCACCCTCAAATGCCGCGAGATCGCCGGCCGGCTCACCGGAAACTGCTCCGCCAGTTCCCCCACGCTCAACGGCCCCTGGCGAAGAGCCAGCAAAATCTCTCGCCGCAGCGGATTCCCCAACGCGTCCAACGGATCCATGTCGTAACCAGAATGTTACCAAACACGCAGGCAAACTACTGCAGCAGCGTGTTGATCGCCGTCGCCGTCAACGGGTGATACATCGCCTTGTTCTTCTCGAACAACGCCCGCGCCCGCGTCTTGCCCTCGGCCGACCCCGCCAGCGCCTTGTACACCGGCCTCAGGAACTTCTGCCGCCCCACCGTCGCCGTGAACCACTCCAGCCGTTCCAGCCCCGGCGCGTAGCCACTCTGGATCGACATCTCGAGCCACTGCGTCAGAATCTCGAAGTTGCCCGTCGTCGTCAGCTTCGCCGTCTCGTCCAGCGCCTTCATGTCCACGTTCGCCGGCAGCCGCCGCAGGAAACGCAGCCAGTCCTGCGTGCTCCAGCCCGCCGTGCTCAGCGCGAGCCCCGGCTTCCAGTTCGCCGCCGCCTGATCGATCGCCGCGAACACCTTGTCGTCCACCTTCACGCCGGCCGGTAAACCCGGCGCAAAAATCCACTCCTGCAGGTTCACCTTGCGCCCGGCTTCCGGCAGCCGCTGATTCAGATATTGCAGGAACTCCGGCGTCGTAATGCTCGTGAAGCGATGCCGGTGAAAGTAGTCCTTGATGAAAGCGTCGAACGCCTCACGGCCCACCGCCTGCTCAATCGTCCGCAGGAATTGCGCGCCCTTCACATAGGGCACCTGCGTGAACCCGTCATCCGGATCGCGTCCTGTCAGGTTCACGTGCAGAATCTGGTCCGCCTTCGGCAGCCCGGCCATCTCCTTCTGCAGCTCCTCCCATTCGATCAAGCGTTCCTTCGCCGCGCGCTCCGGCCCGTAGAGCTTCTCCTGAATCCGGTTCTCGATGTACGTCGTGAAACCTTCGTTCAACCAGAACTCCGACCATGTCGCGTTCGTCACCAGATTCCCGCTCCAGGAATGCGCCAGTTCGTGCGCGATCAATCCCACCAGGCTCTTATCGCCCGCCAGCACCGTCGGCGTCGCAAACGTCAGCCGCGGATTCTCCATGCCGCCAATCGGAAAGCTCGGCGGACCGACGAAAATGTCGTACTGCTCCCAGTCGTACGGCCCGTACATCGATTCCACCGCCTGCACCATCTTCTCGGTGTCCTCGAACTCCTTCGCCGCCGCGTCCACCACCGAAGGCTCCGCGTAGACGCCGGTGCGCTTCGAAATGGGCCGATAAGCAATGTCGCCGACGGCCAGCGCGATCAGGTACGGCGGAATCGGCTGCTTCATCGTGAACTTGTAATCGCCCGTGCGAGCCTTGTTCGCGGAGTTATCCGCACTCATCACCGCCATCAGCTCCGTCGCCGTGCGCACGCGCGCCGTGTACGTAACCCGGATGCCCGGCGAATCCTGCAGCGGGATCCAGCTCCGCGCGTGAATCGATTCCGATTGCGTAAAGAGCAGCGGATACTTCTTTCCCGCCGTTTGCGCCGGTCCCAGCCATTGCAGCGCGGTGGCGTCCGGGCTCGTCCGATACGTAATCCGCACCTTCTGGCAGCCCCGCGGCAAAGCGATCTTCAACGGCGCGCCCAGGAACTTGTCGCGCGGCCCCATCTCCCATTCGGTATCCATCCAGCCATTCAACGCCCACACCTGCATGCGCTGAATCGTCAGGTCGCGCGTGTCCAGCGTCAGCGGACCGTCGCCCACGAAATCCAGCGTCGCCACGCCATCAATCGTGCGCGTCGCGAATTGCACGTCCAAATCCATGTCGACGTGCGTCACCCGCGCCTGCTCCGGCACGGCGTAAGAATGTTGATCGCGGCGCAGTGGTTCTTTCATGCTGCTACAGGCGCCCAGCGCCAGCAGGGCCATCAAAACAGAAGTCAGTCGCAAAGCACACCTTCCCAA
The DNA here is from genome assembly GCA_037367405.1 of Ottelia alismoides. Classification (NCBI taxonomy): domain Eukaryota; kingdom Viridiplantae; phylum Streptophyta; class Magnoliopsida; order Alismatales; family Hydrocharitaceae; genus Ottelia; species Ottelia alismoides. The sequence goes on from JAZKJV010002738.1 coordinate 28,376, forward strand.
TCCTCTCTCGTCTCTCTCCGCACCGCCACTCCCCGCGCCGCCAGTTCGTCCAGCAACGTCGCCACCGCCGCCGACCACGGCTCCTCCGCTTCCAACGCCACCGCCCACTCCAACCTCTCGCGAAAGGCCCGCGTCTCAATCCGCCACGGCCCATACTCCACCGCCGCCGCGCCGCCAATCGAAACGCGTTCCATGCCCAAGCGCCGCGCCAGGCGACGCGCACCCAACGGCCCAGGTTCCGGCCCACTCAGAATCAAGTGATTCCCGCCCAGCACCAAAACGCCAAGAGACATATGGTTCTCCGCTATTCTGACAAAGATGCGGCGCTTGCTCTCGCTCGACGTCTTTCGCGGCGTCACCATCGCGTCCATGATCCTGGTCAACAACCCCGGCACCTGGGATCATGTCTACGCGCCGCTCCGCCATGCCGATTGGCACGGCTGGACCTTCACCGACCTCGTCTTCCCCTTCTTCCTCTGGATGGTCGGCCTCAGCATGACGTTCTCCTTCACGCGCCGCGTCGAGCAAGGTGCCGATCGCCGTCAGCTCTTCCTCCACGCCGCCCGCCGCGCCGCGACGATCTTCCTCATCGGCTTCCTCTTCAACCTCGTCCCGGCCTTCGATTTCGCCCACGTCCGCATCCCCGGCGTCCTCCAGCGCATCGGCCTCTGTTACTTGCTCGGCTCCGCCCTCTATCTCTCCACCAACATCCGAGGCCTGCAGGTCACCATCGCCCTGTTGCTCGCCGGCTACACCGCCCTCATGACTCCCGGCGGCTACGAAAAGGCTTCGAACTTCGTCCGCGACGTCGACACCTTCTTCCTCACCGGCCACATCTACAACGCCACCAAGTATTGGGACCCGGAAGGCATCGTCTCCACCCTCCCCGCCTTGGCCACCTGCCTGTTCGGCGCGCTCGCTGGACACCTGATTCGCAGCCAGAAATCGATCCCCGAGAAACCGCCTGGCTCTACTTCTGGGGCACGCTCGCTCTCCTCGCGGGTCTTCTCCTCGACCCCTTCCAGCCCATCAACAAAAACCTCTGGACCGCCTCCTATTGCCTCTTCATGGCCGGCATGGCCCACGTCTGCTTCGCCGGCTTCTTCTGGCTCTGCGACGGCACCGGCATCAAAACGCCGTGGCTGAAGCCATTCGAAGTCTTCGGCTCCAACGCCATCGCGCTCTACATCCTCTCCGGCCTGCTCGCCCGCGTCCTCGCTCTGACGGGCGCCAAAGCCTGGCTCTGGACCAACCTCTACCAACCCCTCGCCGCCGACCTCCGCATCGGCTCCGTCGCCTTTGCCCTCACCGAGGTCCTGGCTCTGTATGCCGTGGCCGAGATTCTTTATCGAAGGAAAATCTTTATCCGTCTATGAAAACGCTCGTCCTCCTTTCGCTGCTCGCCGCTTCGCCGGAAGCCACCCGCTGGTGGTCCCATGTCGAATTCATGGCCGACGACAAGCTCGAAGGCCGCAACACGGGCAGCGCCGGCCATCGCCAAGCCTGCGAGTACACTGCCCAGGAATTCGAGCGCGCCGGCTTGAAGCCCGGCGGCGCGCAAGGCTACTTCCAGAACGCCAAGTTCACCGTCCGCCAGATCGACGAAGCCAAGTCCTCGCTCGTCCTCGAGCGCGACGGCCAAAGCACCCCGCTCACACTCGGCCAGGACGGCTACTTCGGTCTCCGCACCCAACCCGCGCCTTCCCTCAAAGCCAAGATGGTCTTCGTCGGCTACGGCCTCGTCGTCCCCGAGCACCAGTGGGACGACCTGAAGGGCCTCGACCTCAAAGGCAAAATCGCCGTCTTCCTCACCGGCGGTCCCAAGTCGATTCCCGCCGCGCTCAAGTCCCACTACCAGTCCGTGCCCGAGCGCTGGAAAGCTCTCGAAGCCGCCGGCGCCATCGGCATCGCCACCTTCCAGAACCCCAAGAACGCCGACATCCCCTGGGACCGCGCCACGCTCGCCCGCCTCGCGCCCGCTATGGTCCTCGCCGACCCCAAACTCCAGGACGCCCGCACCCAGAAGCTCTCCCTCACCCTCAATCCCGCCCACCTCGACAAGTTCTTCGCGGGCACCGGCCACACCGCCGACGAGCTCTTCAAGCTCGCCGACGCCGATCAGCCCCTGCCCAAGTTCGACCTCCCCGGCACCATCGTCGCCAAAGCCTCCGTCCGCCGCTCCAACGTCGAATCGCAAAACGTCATCGGCCTCCTGCCCGGCTCCGACCCCGTCCTCTCCAAAGAGGTCATCGTCATGTCCGCCCACATCGACCACCTCGGCGTCGGCCAGCCCATCAACGGCGACAAGATCTACAACGGCGCCATGGATAATGCGATCGGCGTCGCCTCGCTCATCGAAGTCGCCCGCGAGCTCCGTGGCAAGCCCTTGAAGCGCAGCGTCGCCTTCGTCGCCGTCACCGCCGAAGAGAAGGGTCTGCTCGGCTCCCGCGTCTTCGCCTCGCAGCCCACCCTCCAGGGCTACACCCTCGTCGCCGACCTCAACCTCGACATGTACCTGCCCCTGCACCCGCTCAAGCAGCTCCGCATTCTCGGCATCGAAGAATCCACCCTCGGCGCCGCCGCCAAACAAGCCGCCCTCGACCGCGGCCTCGAGCCCGTCGGCGACCTTCAGCCCGAACGCAACAGTTTTATCCGGAGTGATCAGTACAGTTTTATCAAGCAAGGCATCCCGGCCATCAATCTCGGCTTCTCCGCCCCGCCCGATTCCGCCGAAGGCAAGGCCCGCGCCGCCTGGATCAAGGAGCGCTACCACGCCCCCTCCGACGATCTCGCTCAACCCGTCGACAAGGAGGCCGCCGTCGCCTTCAATCACCTCATGGCCGACGTCCTGGGCCGCGTCGCCAACGCGCCCGAGCGTCCCCGCTGGCTCGATTCCAGCTTCTTCAAGCGCTTTGCCCGCTAGCCGTCCTGGGAGTGATAGAATCCCCGTCATAAAGGAGGGAACCGATGATTAATCAATCATTGAGGTTTCAACGTCTTGCAACTGCCGCTCTGGCCGTGATGATCACGTCCGCCAGCGCCCTCGCGCAGCGTGTGGATTCCATTCCACTGCGCGCCAATATGTCTCCGCTCAACGAGATCCCGATCATTGAAGGGAACTCCGCCACGGGGAATGCCACTGTCTGGGTCCACGCCGTTCGCGCGGCTGATGGCACCATTACCAGCGCCACCGTCGAATTCAACGTCCGCTACAGCGGCCTACCCGAAGGGACTCGCTTCACCGGCTTGCACATCCACCGCGGCACTGCCGCCGTCAACGGCCCGGTCGTCATCAATACCGGCATCACCGCCGGCCAGAATCTCACCACCGAAACCGGCCGCGGCAGCATCACCCGCTCCGCCCAGGTCTCCTCGGCCGACGGCCTCGCCGTCGTTCGCGACCTCCTGGCCGACCCCGAAGCCTTCTACATCAACATCCACACCAGCGACTTCCCTGGCGGCGTCGCCCGCGGCCAAATGATCCGCGCGGCCCAGACGATCCTCATGACCTCGCTCAGCGGCGCCAACGAGGTGCCCCCCAATTCCGTCGCCGCCACCGGCACCGCCACCATCATCCAGGTGGCCGGCCGCGATTCCCTCGGTCGCTGGTCGGCCGAAGTCCTCTTCGACATCCAGTATTCCGGTTTCCCGGCGGACACCAAGTTCACCGGCCTTCACGTGCACACCGGTGCCGCCGGCGTCAACGGCCCCGTCACCATCGATTCCGCCCTCCGCGGCCCCCTCGACGCTCCGGCGTCCGGTGCTGGCAGCCTTCGCTTCCTCGCCGACGTCAACACCGCGAATACCGCCTCCGCGGCGGCCGTCGCCGGTCTTCCGGGAGCGCCGGAGAACTACTACGTGAACCTCCACACCACCGCCAACCCCGGTGGCGCCATCCGCGGCCAGCTCCAGAACCCCGACCGCGCCATCCTCACGGCCATCATGAGCCCGGCCAACGAAGTGCCGCCGCTCGACCTCGCCGCCAGCGCCACCGCCCAGATCATCGCCGCCGCCCTCCGCAACGACGCGGGTGCCATCACGGCCGGCACCGTCATCTTCAACGTCTCGCCCGCCTTCCCGGGTGACACCACCTTCACCGGCCTCCACATCCATGAAGGCCCCGCCGGCCAGAACGGCCCCGTCCGCATCGATTCTGGCATCACCGGCGCCAACAACGTGGCCCTCACCGGCGGCAACGGCAACATCTACCGCGTCGCCCCCGTCGTCAATGCCAACGCCGTGGCCGCGTTGAACGGCCTGCTCGCCAATCCGGCCAACTACTACCTCAACCTCCACACCACGGTGAATCCCGGCGGCGCTGTCCGCGCGCAAATGGGCACCGTCTCCACCCAGTTGCCCGTCATCAGTGACGTCGGCGGCCTCGTCTCCGCCGAACGGGTCAGCACCGCGTCCGTCGGCGGCCGCTTCATCATCCGCGGCACCGGCCTCGCCTCGGCGCCCGGCTCCTCGGTGGGTGTCGTCGGCGGTCGCGAACTGGTCAGCATCAACGGCACCAGCGTCACTGTCGGCGGCGTGCCGGCCAACGTGCTCACCGTGGCGCCCGATCAGATCGTCGCCCGCGTGCCGGCTGGCGTCAGCCCCGGACCGCTGTTTGTCACCATCGTGCCCGTCGTCGTCACCACGCGCAACGGCAGCTCGAATGTGGCTAACTTGACGGTGTCCTGGACGGCTTACTAAGCCAGCTCCACAATCCGAACCCAACGGCCGGGAACAGCGTCGCCAGCAAAAAAGCGGCGCTGAATTCCCGGCCGTCGAGCATTCGGCCGAACACCGGAGACAACACGAACACCGACGCTGAAAACGAACCCGCCCCAATCCCGCCAATCAACCCCGCCTGCCGGTCCGTCAGCACGTCCGTCGCGTACGCCACCGTCGGAATGATGAACGCCCCCGTCGCAAACATCGCCAGAAAATACAGCACCATCGTCGCCGGCAACGACCCTGTGTGCGGAATCGCCGCAAACGGCGCGATCATCGCCAGCCCCAACACGAACACGCCGGGATAAATTTCCGCCCGCCGCGCCGCCCGCTTCGCCCGCTGATCCAACAGCCAGCCCCAGAAGAAATAGCCGCATTCCCACCCCAGCGGCGGAATCCACAACAGCTTGCCCAGCTCCGCCTGCGTCAGCCCGAACTGCTTCGTCAAGTAGATCGCCGACATGTTGACGACAAAGCCCAACGGCACATTGCCCAGCGAATAGATGAAGAAAAAGGCCCACACGCGCCGATCGCGAAACGAAATGCCCCCGCCCGGAATCCGCTCCGGCAACCGCCGGATGTCCTCCCGCCGCGAGACGATCGCCCACACCCCCAACCACAGCGCACCCACCAGCCCCGTGAACCAGAAGGCGCCCCTCCAGCCGAATTGATGAAAGATCGGCGTCACCACCAGCGGCGTGATAATCGCCCCCAGCGACCCTCCGGAGTAGGACAGCGCAATGCCCCGCCCTCGCGACACCGGGTCCAAGGTCTGCACGCAAGTCCGAAGCGCGCCTGGAAAAGTAGCCCCCTCGCCAAAGCCCAACACCAGCCGCGCGGCGAAGAAGCCCGCGAACCCGCCCACCAGCGCATGCGCCGCGGACGCGCACGTCCACACCGCCACCGCGATCAGCATGCCAATCCGCACGCCGATCCGGTCCAGCACTTCACCCCAAATCGGATTGCCCAGGAAATAGCCCGCCGCGAAGGCGGAAACGATCGTGCCGTACTCGGCCGCCGTCAAGCCAGTGTCCTTCATCACCGAAGGAATCAACACGGCCAGCGTCGACCGGTCGATGTAGCTGATCACCGAGACCAGCATCATCGTGAAGGCCGGAAGCCACTTGTGAAGCACGAATTAGAGGTCGGTCAGGTGCTCGACGCGTCCGTTCGAATCGCCCAGCTTCTCCGGCTGCACACCCATCCGGTCCGCCAGTGACAGATACAGATTCGTCATCGGCGTTTCCTTCGGATAGATCACGTGACGGCCGCCCTTCAGCGTCCCACCCGCCCCGCCGGCGATCATCACCGGCAAATCGTGATGCAGGTGCGCATTGCCGTCCGACAGGCCCGAGCCGTAGATCACCATCGTCTGGTCCAGCATGCTGCCTTCGCCTTCCTTCGCCGCCGCCAGCTTGTCGAGGAAGTAGTTGAACATCTCCATGTGGTGGATGTTGATCTTCGTCAGCTTCTCGATCTTCTCCGGCGACCCCAGGTGGTGCGAAATGCCATGGTGCGCATCCGGCACGCCGATCGAGCGATACGTGCGATTCGAGCCCTCGCGGCCCATCATGAACGTAATCACCCGCGTCATGTCCGTCTGGAACGCCACCAGCTGCAAATCGAACATCAGCTTGGCATGCTCTTCGAACGTCACTGGAATGCCCGCTGGCTTGTCGATCGTCGGCGTCAGGTCGCGGCCATCCTGCTTCTCGGCCGTCTCGATGCGCCGTTCGATCTCGCGCACCGAATAGAGGTATTCATCCAGCTTGCGACGGTCGGAAGTGCCCAAGTCGCGCTGCAGGCGCGTCGTATCCTCGCGCACCGCATCCAGAATGCTCTTGTCCTGCCGGCTCATCACCGCGCGCGTGGCGGCGTCGTAAACTTCGCCATCGCCGAACATCCGCTCGAACACCGCCCGCGGATTCACTTCCGGCGGCATCGGCGACGTCTCATTGCGCCACGCAATCGAGTTCGAGTAGGCGCAGGAATAACCGGAGTCGCAATTGCCCACCATCCCACCGCTCTCGAGCCCCAGCTCCAAAGAGGGGAACCGCGTCTGCTTGCCAATCGCCTGCGCGACAACCTGATCGGCCGAAATGCCCAAATGAATGTCGGCGCCTTCCGTCTTCTTCGGATGCACGCCCGTCAGGAACGTCGCCGCCGCGCGCGCGTGGTCGCCCGGACCATCGCCCAGCGCCCGCCCATTGATGTGCGCCAGATTCGTCAGCACCAGCAGGCGATCCTTGTGCTTCGCCACCGGCTGCATCACGCGCGTCAACTCGAGGGCGCCTTCCGCCTTTGGCGTCCACTCCGGCATGATGATGCCATTCGGCACATAGCAAACCGCCATGCGTCGCGGAATCGCCAACGCCGCCTTGCCCGTCTTCACCGTGTTCGCCAACGCCGGCATCATCGCGTCCAACGACGGCAATGCCATCACGGCGCCCAGGCCGCGCAACAGCGTCCGGCGGTTCAAGCTCTTGCGAGTCAACACCATGGTCGAGTCTCCTGACTTTCTCAATCGGCGGATTTCTTAGATTCTACGCTCTTCGGGGCTGCAGATTCCAGACCCCGGCGGTTTTGGAACGGCAAACTCTCCACGATCCCGGTAATCAACCGGCTGAACCGGTAGTCCTGGGCCTCGAGCTCCCGCGCAATCGCCCGCACCACCGGCTTGTCATAGCGCTCCAGCCCCCGGCCCAGCGCATAGGTCATCATCCGGTCCACCACAGTCTCCACGAACTCCTGCTTCTTCGCCCGGATCACAGCCTTCAAGCCAGCGGCGCCGTCGGCCTTCACGCCGCCCGGCAGGTCCGACACCGCATCGATCGGCAGCTTGCCATCGTGCGTCCGGAACCGTCCGATCGGGTCGTAGTTCTCGAGCGTAAAGCCAATGCCGTCCATGCGGTCGTGGCAGGCCGCGCAACCCGGATCCACGCGATGCTGCTTCATCTGTTCGCGCAAGGTCGCCGTCTGGCTCACGCCGATCTTGTCCAGGCCCGGCACGTTCGGCGGAGGAGGAGGCGGCGGCGCGCCCAGCAGATTCTCGAGCACCCACTTGCCGCGAATTACCGGCGAGGTGCGCGTCGGGTACGACGAGATCGTCATGATGCTCGCCTGCGTCAACACACCGCTCCGCTGCACGCCGTCCAGCTCCACCCGCCGGAACCGCGTTCCCTTTACGCCGGCAATGCCATAGTGCTTCGCCAGGCGCTCATTCAGGAACGTGTACTTCCCATCGATCAAATCCAGCAGACTCCGGTCTTCGCGCATGATCGACTCGAAGAACAGCTCCGTCTCCCGCGTCATCGCCGCGCGCAGCTCGGCATCGAACTCCGGGAACTTCTCCGGATCCGGCTTCAGCATCGGGATGTTCCGCAATTGCAGCCACTGCCCGGCAAAGTTCCGGATCAAGGCCTCGCTCCGGGCATCGGCCAACATGCGCTTCACCTGCGCCTGATAAACGGCCGGCTGCGCGAGCTTCTTCTGCTCGGCCAGCGTCAGCAATTCTTCATCCGGAATCGTCGACCACAAGAAGAACGACAGCCGCGACGCCAAGTCCAGGTCGGACACCCGATGCACGCCCGGCACCGCGTCCTGCTCCTTCCGGAACAAAAACTCCGGCGACACCAGCACTCGCTTCAGCGCCAGTTGAATCCCGGCATCGAACGCCCCGCCGCCATCCTTTTTACCCATCGCGAAAAACTTCATCAGCGACGCCGTTTCCGCCGCCGTCACCGGACGCCGGTACGCCCGCCGCGCCACCTTCGTCAGAATCTGCTGCGCGCAGGCATCGGTCTCGGCTTGGCAGACGAACACCCGCCGCCGCGTCTCCGTGTCTTTCGACACCACCGGATTGAACGGTCCACCGATCTCAATGAAATCGACATTCAGCGTCCGCGGCGCGCCGCCTTCCGGCTCCCAGGTCTCGGCCAGGAAGGTGACGGCCACCTCATGGCGTCCCGCCTTCACCGGCATGCGGAACTCGAATCGGCGCTTCTCCTCGTCCTCTTCCGCCATCGAGATCTTCCCCTCGATCAGCTTCACCCGCTTGCCGTCCAGGCGCCAGTCGATCATCGGCGCGGGCAACTCCGGATCCACCGCGCCCGTCAGGCGCACGCGGAACAGATACTCGCCCTCGGCCGGAAAGCGATGCGTCACCACCAGACCACCGCGCGTGCCGAACGGCAAATCGTCCGACACCCGCTCGCGCTGCGACTTCTTGCGATCGGCCGAATACTTCTCGAGCGACGCGCTCACCTTCGTCGCGCCAATCACCTGCCGCGTCACCTTCGTCGCCGCCGACAGGTACTTCTCCATCAGCATCGGCGACAGGCTCAACACATCGGCGACATTGTCGAAGCCATACCCGGCATCATCAGCGGGAAAATCATCGGCGGGCTGGAAGTCGATCGCGAACAGGTCGCGCACGGCATTGTTGTACTCGCTGCGATTCAGCCGATGCACCGTCACCCGGCCCGGATCCGGATGCGCCGCCGCCATGCGATCCAGTTCGCCCTCGAGGAAACCCGTAAACGCCTTGCTCTGCTCGAGCGGCGGACGCGGCAAATTGGAGGGCGGCATCTCACCGGTCTTCACCTTGCGCAGGATCTTTTCCCAATCGTCGCCCGCGCTCTCGAGCGTGGCCACATTGGTCAGCCCATCCACGGCGATCCCCGCCGTCTTGTTCTTCGCGTTGTGGCAGCCCTGGCAGTTCTTCACCAGGAACGGACGGACGTGCGTCTTGAACTGCTCATCGCGGGCCGCCCCCGGACTTTGCGAAGTCGCAGGAGGCGCCTGAGCGAGCACGGCGGCAATCACGGGCGCAAGGTAGTAACGTTTCATGCTCGAGCGGAGTATCTTTAATCATATGACGCCGTTGCGCTTGGCCCAGGTTATCTTTGTGACGTCATTTTTCGTCCGGGCCGCCGCTATCCCCCCCCTGCTCGACGCCGCCCGCAATGGCGACGAAGCCACTGTCCGCGCCCTCCTGGCCAAAAAGTCTGATCCTGACGCCGCCCTGCCCGATGGCACCAGCGCCCTCGCCTGGGCCGCCGCCCAAGGCCACACCAAAGTCGTCCAGGCCCTGCTCGAAGCTGGCGCCGACGTCAACAAGGCCGACGAAAACGGCGACACCGCTCTCCTGCTCGCCGCCCAAGCCGGCCAAACCGATTGCGTCAAGCTCCTGCTCGGCAAAGGCGCGAAGACCGACGTCCTCCGCTGGAATGGCGAAACACTCTTGATGGCGGCCACCCACAGCGGCAAGCTCACCACCGTCGAAGCCGTCCTGCCCGCCACTAAGTCCACCGTCAACGCCAAAGAAAAACGGCTCGGCCAGTCCGCGCTTCATTTCGCCGCCTCCGACGGCAACACCGGCATCGTCAGTGCCCTGCTCGCCGCCGGCGCCGACGTCCAGACGGCTTCCCACTCCGGCACCACGCCCCTCATGCTCGCCGCGCGCAACGGCAAAGCCCCCACCGTCGACCGTCTCCTTTCCGCCGGCGCCACCGTCGGCCAGAAGCGCAACGACGGTCACGACGCGCTCTTCATCGCCGCCACGGGCGGCCACGCCCCCGCCGCCACCTCGCTCATCAAGGCCGGCGCCGACGTCAAGAGCGCCGATTCCGACGGCACCACCGTCCTCCACCTCGCCGCTCGCGCCGGCAAGGCCGACCTCGTCGATCTCCTCCTCGCCAAAGGCGCCGAAGTGAACTCGAAGACGAAGAAGAAGCAAGGCGCTCCCCCGCCCTTCCGCCAGTTTTTCTCAAAGATCGGCAACACGCCACTGCATGAAGCCGCCGAAAACGGCCACACCGACGTCGTCAAGTCCCTGCTCGCCGCCGGCGCCGATCCGAACAGCGCCACCGACGACGGCACCACGCCGCTCATCATCGCCGCCTTCGGCAATGCGCCCCAGAACAACAATCTCTATCGCGAGCTGGCCAACAAGCAGTTGCCCATCGTGCAGATGCTGGTCGACAAGGGCGCGAAGCTCGACGCCAAAACCACCCGCGGCTCCACCGCGCTCCACGTCGCCGCCTCCCGCGCCGGCAACGACGTCGTCACTTACTTGGTCTCCAAAGGCGCCGACCTCTACGCCAAGGACACCCGCGGCAACACGCCCATGAAATCCGCCGACAGCCGCGGCGCCCGCGACACCACCGAGTTGCTCGTCAAGCTCATGGCGCAAAACCCCGAGAAGCCAAAGCCCGAAGCCAAATAAACTCCGTCGCTCAACCCGCTAGAAACCGAGGCCCGAGCGTAAGCGAGGGCTTCCCACCCACCGGACCTACGCCGCCGCCTCCAAGTAAACCGCCTCCTGCCGATCCAACCACTCCCCCACTCCCCGCACGCGACCCCGCCCCGCCTCACTTCGCCAACGCGCCCCGGAAACATCGCCCAACGCCCGCGCGACAGCCCGCCGCACACTCTCCACCGTCGGCGCGCAAGTAAAGCTCTCCCGTTCACCAACGACATCCGGCACCCCGCCCACCCGCGTCGCCACCACCGGAGTCCCGGCGGCCAACGCCTCCAGTAATACCAACGGCGTCCCCGCACGCCGCGCGCTGATCAACACGCAGTCGAACGCTCGCATCAGGCGTCCGGCGCGCGGCACCACGCCCGCAAACTCCCCCACGCCCCATCGCGCCGACAATGCCCTCAGGCGCTTCTCTTCCGGGCCGTCGCCCACCAACACCAAGCGCACGCCGAGCCCAGCCAAAGCCTCGATCGCCAAATCAGCGCCTTTCTCCGGTCGAAAGCTCCCCACCCATCCCACCAGCGCCTGGCCAGAGTCCACCAAACCCAGTTCCGCCCGCGCCGCCGCCCGGTCCAGCACCGGCATCCGGTCATTCCACCCATTCGGCACGAAATGGACATTCGCCAGCCCCCCGTGCCTCCAATTCGCTCTTCAACGGCCGCGAGACCGCCGCCACCGCCCGGCACCGCCGCAAATAGCCCGCCGCTTCGTCGCCGTGCGCCGTCGCCACCACCGGCCGCGCCGACGCCCATCCGTCATGCGCATGCACCACGTCCGGAGACCAGCGGCTCTCGAATGCCGCCACGGATGCCCGCTCCGCCAGCTGCTCCACCACCACGCCTGCCGCCAAAAGGCGCGACGACAACGCGCAATCCGCCTCCCCCCACATCGCCACCGCCGTCGGGGCTCCCCGGCGCGCCCGCCCACCGGCCAAGGCCTCCACCGTCGAGAGAATCCGGCCGCTCGCCGCCGCCGGCATGGTATGTAGTACCCGCGTCATACCCCACAATGCGGATCCTCCTTGTGGCAAGGGTCACGAAAGTGAGTTAGACTGGTACTGTTACACCGCTTGGGTGCCCTTAGCTCAGCCGGTAGAGCGCTGGATTGTGGTTCCAGATGTCGCGGGTTCGATCCCCGTAGGGCACCCCAACTTCTCCCCAGTTTTCTTTTTTCCTTCCTCGATTTCCCCGCCCCTCAATGACTTGGCGACGTAAAGTACTTTCGCCACGAGACCCCGCGCTACCCTTCCTTCAGGTGAAGCTCTCCGCCCACCGAAAGGAACTCTCTCTCATGATCGCCTTCATCTGCCAGCAGCTCGAGGCCCTCGAGCGCGACCTCGCCCGTCTCCAGCGCATGCTCGACGGCATTCGTCATGGCTATATGTCCGAGCACGGCTGTTGCGACGCCGAAGCCGAAATCCGCCTCATCGACGAATCGCAGCTCTGGACCCGGCTCCGCCGCGAAGAGGCCGCCGCCCGCCGCAGTTGGCTCGCCTTCCATCGCACTCTCGACAAGGAGCGTAAGCTCGCCCCGGTCGAGGAACCACCGCCCACGCCCGCCCCGGAGCCCCACCGTCAGCGATATCATCGAAACTTCCGAACCGTGCACCGCTCCGCCCTCTTCTCCCTCGCCCTCCTGGCCGCCGCCACCGCCCACCGCGGCGCCGCGGCCGAGCCCAACTCCTTGACCGCCGAAGAAAAGCGAGCCCGGCTTCGTCCTCCTCTTCGATGGCCACACCACCGACGGTTGGACCGAAGTCACCGGTAAGCCCGCGCCTGATTCCTGGACCGTGGACGACGGTTGCCTCAAACCCCTTGCTCAGCCCTCCATGCAGGACCTTCGCACGGTCGGCGTCTATCGCAACTTCGAACTTCGCTGGGAATGGAAGCTCGCGCCCGGCGGCAATAGCGGCGTGAAGTATCTGGTGCAGAAAACCGACGAGTGGAACAACAAGAACGGCCGCCAGGCGCGCGCCCGCGGCCCCGAATACCAAATGCTCGACGACGCCTCCGGCATCGAGGTCCTGGCCGAAAAGAAGAACGGCTCGCTCTACGGCGTCCGCGCGCCCATGAAGCAAGTCTCCCGCCCCGTCGGTGACTTCAACGAATCGAAGATCATCGTCGACGGCCAGCGAGCCCAGCACTGGCTCAACGGCCAATTGATCGTCGAGTATTCGCTGGACGACGCCAACGTGCGCAAAGTCGCCGGCTCGGTGGAGGGGGAAACCTACGTCTCGCTGCAAAACCACGGCGGCAAGGTCTGGTTTCGCTCCCTCCGCATCCGGAAATGGTAGAGCGCTACTTCCGCTGCCACCAAATCCCGTTCGGACCGTAATACTGCTTCAGCCACTCGCTTTGCGCGTGGTCCGCCGGCGTGTTCCAAACGCCTTGGTCTGGCTGAGCCGGCAACCCGAACAGCGGCGCAATCGTCTTGTGGCAGCGCGACGCGCAACTGTTCGGCATGCCCGTGCCGTTGTTGGCCATCGCGGCCATGGTCCGGTCTGGCGGAATCACGTCAAAGGTGTGCGAACTGATGTCCACCGGAATGGCCGACGACGCCGTATTCGCCATGTGGCATTCCGTGCAGCGGCTCAGTCCGGAAGCGCCCTCTGGCCGGTACGGGTGCATCGTGTGCTTGCTCACCACGCGCGCAATCACGTCCCGGTTCATCCGCGTGTCGAAAATGTCCTCGGTGCGCAATTCCGCGAACGGCCCGTGGCTCGCATGGCATGCCAGGCACAACGAATTGTCTTCCGTCTTCGTGTCCACCACCACCACCACGCCCGCCGCGTTCCGCACCGCCGTCCGCTCCCGGATGTGGCCTTTGTTGGTGTTGTGCACGTCGTGGCAGGTATTGCAGCCCACCGTGCCGAAGCGGGTGGTGGCATGGGCCGACATCGCGTAATCGTTGCCCTGCTGGTGATGCTGGCGGCTCTCCACGCCATCCGGCCACCGCCCCGGCCGGTTCTCCCAAATCTTGTCCGTCACGTTCTCGCCGATCGCATCGGCCGCGCCGGTCAACGTCTTCTCGTCCATCGGGAATTCGAACGTGCCCGCACCCTTTGAGACGCCGCGCACGTGGCACGACGTGCAGATATTGTTGATCTGCGCCGTGGTCATGCTGCGCGCCGGATTCAGAATCAGCTTCGGATCGCCCGCCGACATGATGTGCTGCGATCCCGGCCCGTGGCAGCGCTCACAGCCCGTCGTCATCTGATCCAATTCGCCGTCGCGGTTGTAGTCCATCACGTGCGGGTCGTTCGGCTGATGTCCCAGGCTCACCGGCGCCACCGCCATGTACTCGCCCTGTTCGGTCTTCGACATGCCGATCCCCGTGAAATGGCACCCGGCGCATTTCTTGTCGAAACTGTTGCCCAGGCTCGCCGCCTCGCGTGACGTCGATGTCGTCTTGAACAACGGCTGATTCGCCGTGTCGAACCAGAATTGCGGGTTGTAGGTCACGTACTGCCGCGTTCTTTTCGTTGTACTGAACGGGCAGCACATAGTAGGATGCGCTCAAGCGCTCCGCCCGGTCCGTCACCGGAATGCGCGTGATCCACCGCTGCTTGTAATAGCCGCTGCCGCCATAGGCGAAGTACGACCGGTATTCCAGCTCACCGATCGTCATGTAATAGCCCTTCTCCGCCGAATAGCCCAGGATCGGGGCATTCGGCTTGTACCGGTCGAACGCGCTCGAAATCTTGTTGAAGTCCAGCCCTTGCTTGAAGTCGTCCACGCCGTTGCGGTCGTAATCGGCCACCACGCCTTCCTTGTTCTGCAATGCATACCGGTCATTCGTCGTGGTCTTGAACGCCGTGTAGTGCATCGACGTTTTGAACCCTTTGTAGTCGGCGTGGCAGTGGATGCACGTTTCCGTGCCTACGTAGAATTTCGAGGCGGCCGCGCTCGGGCCGTATTGCCGCAGAATCGCGGCCACATCCTGCGCCCCCGCGGTGGTGTCCATCACCTTGCCGCGCCCCATTAGTGAAGCGCTCCCGAGAAGAAGCACCGGCCCGAGCCGGCACAGTGTGAAAATGGCTGCTCTCATGGATTTCCTCCGGTCCGCTCAGGACCGAGTAGTGGGCTTTCACCCATCGGACGCCGGGCGGGATCCGTCCGGACCTTCTGTGAATCATCGATTCGAAACCAAGGTTGACCGGCGCGTTGCGCGTCGGCAAAGCAGGTGAACTTGTCCTTCGCCTGGGGCACCTCACAAGTAATGCGGTAGGCCTCCGGGTTCACCCGGGGCCATTGCCCATCCAACAGACCCGTTCGCTTCAACTCTTCCGGCGTCGCATAGCTTTGCGCCGTGGTGAAGTGAGTAATCTGCACCGCGCCCATCAGACGAAGCGCCTGCACCGCCGTCAGCGGTTCGCCGGACGAGGCCGCCTTTCCGGAACCGGGCGGGGGATTGGCAGGCCAGTTCTCCTCCAATCAGGATCCAGGCAAGCCATCCCGCGCTCCACTTCATGACCACACTCCCGCGGCCGCTTTGGCGGTCACCGCCCTACCCGCATGCCACCGGCCAGGGAAACTGGGCGTTTTCACCCAGGTGAATCACAAACAGAAAGGCGAACTCCTGTTTTGGAGTTCGCCTCTTTCTTCGTTGCGAAAACTTCGATGGTAGGCCCGGCAGGACTCGAACCTGCGACCCTCTGCTTAGAAGGCAGATGCTCTATCCGGGCTGAGCTACGGGCCCTTGAAACCGATCTCTTTCA
>JAZKJV010002739.1:600000-829109 GCA_037367405.1 Ottelia alismoides
CGGTGGTTCATTGGGATGGGACTGATAATGTCAAGTGTTAGATTCTATGGTCTCCAACTATAAGTAGCTTGTTTGTTTGCCTCAGGGAGGGGTGTGTCCTTGAGAATTTGATCTTTTTGCTCCATGTTTGGAAATTTTGTCTTGAGTCTCACAATCTATAGTTGCACTAGCTTATGCTAAGAACGATTTTCTCGAAATGATATGAGACCCAACCAATTCTCCTCTGTTCTTAATATCCAGGACAATAAAGTCCACTATAATTTTGATATCTTGGAAGTTCATGATGACATATAAATCCTCTTGGTCTCTTAGTTGATTGATCAGATAGTTAAATGACCACCCTTGTACTTTAAAGCGGTTCAAGTGTGAGTTGGTCGAACATAGTCTTTGGGAGGATGTTTACGGTGGAGTCTTCATCTATCCGACCATGAGTAAACTCAATATCCTCAATTTCACAATTAACCCTAGTAAAACACTTAACTCTATGGCTTTTGGTTTTCTGAGTCATTACCAATAAACTAGCCATAGTGATTAAATGAAATTCGGTTCTTGATCTTTTCTTACCCATCTTTTAAGGTGATAATTGGCTCTTCATAAATCTCTGAAAATTGGATCAATCTTTTACAAAATTCTTCCTTTTCTATGTTGTAGATTTTTTATTTTTCTATTTTTGATGTTTTGGGTGGAGTCAATGGAATAGTAAGTGGTCATGGTGATCTGTATTTGAATGTGTTACACATGATGTGTCTTGTGTTCTCTCTCTTGTTTCCACACTTCTTCTTGATTGACAATTATTTCATTAATCATCTGAATGACATTATCAAGTCAATCGGTTATAACG
This sequence comes from Ottelia alismoides, assembly GCA_037367405.1. Classification (NCBI taxonomy): domain Eukaryota; kingdom Viridiplantae; phylum Streptophyta; class Magnoliopsida; order Alismatales; family Hydrocharitaceae; genus Ottelia; species Ottelia alismoides. Next base: position 600,842 of record JAZKJV010002739.1, read on the forward strand.
TCGACTCTTTGGGTAATTCGAGCAATGCCATCCTTGATTGTCTCATGACTTTGAAAAGAATAACCACACTCACCATGTCGTAACATTGGCATGCAATCCTGAGTAGAGTAATAGTTATTCATTTCTATCATTGTCTCAGTCTGATCAAGGGTCCAATTTACTTAACTTTGAGTCTAAAATGGTTGGTCAAAGGAAATATGATCGTACTCGGGAATACAATCATCTCGAGTAGGGGATATCTCAAATAATGAATTGTTAATTGTAATGGAAAATCATGTTTCTCTTTCTAATTTGACTACATTCCTTTCCATCCACGATTTTGCTTGCTCCATTTTGTCCACACAATACTCATTCAATTTTTAGTTTGAGAGCAGTTAATGGAGTAAGGTCTCAACAAAGAAGGAGTGGGGTAGTGGAGTGGAATGCATGAGGTGCCTGTGAAGGACGAAGGGAATGATGCATAAGAATGAACCGTCTCGAAGAGAGGATTCTTATGGATTCATAGCAATGAAGGAGATGGTCAAGATATGGTCGTGTAAGGTCGATACAGAGATTCGATGTGAATATCGATATTTCGACATCTTTTCAAGTGCAATGTCCTTGAAAGCATACAATAAAATTGACAATGCAAACCCCTACTTCACCAACTTCAAATGATGAAGGCCATAAAGTTTTGGATGATTATCTTTTCAATTTTAATTTGGTGATAAAACAATCTTTACATATGTTACACCCAGTTGTGTCTCCCTGACACTGAGATGTGGACCTATTATTCCTCAATCAAAGGAGTCACCTGACCGGGCTGCTGAGTTATATCAACACCCCTAAAGGAGATAATAGACTGACAAACCCAAAATGTCTACTATGGTTGGAGGTAAGCACTTGCAGCTCCCAAACCCATAAGAGTTGAATCTGGAGACTTAGGGTGCATGTCCAGGGTTTTGGATTGTAACCTTAAGCCTATATCCTCACCTACTCATAGTATGGAGAAGTACATGCGTATTTAAATTAGGTGATCAATTAGTTTAGAGTCCAAGATCAAGCTCGTCTACCAGATAGTCATAATTTCCTTTAATCCTAAGTAAGGAAACACAAAGGAAGGAGTCAGAAAAATGGTGCAAGTCAATAAAATGATCATGCATGCTTAGATAGAAAAACATACAGTGATCCTTGGAATATCCTTACAGGATGCTTAACAAGATCAAAATTTATATTATATGAATGCACCATAAATCGCTGCTAGACAATAGCTCTATTTGAGAGTGAAGAACATGTTAATTTTGGCTATGTAGTGTTGGACATGTGACCACATGGTAAGCCATTATGCAATAAATATTATTGCAATTCACATCTTAATATAAAATGAAGAATAACTAATTTGCCTGATAGGTCCCTTAAGGTTATATAGCATGGTCATCTTAATAATCATACATCTATTGATTCAATGACTGAATCATAAAGGCTAGTGCTTGGATGATATCTAGAGAGTTAGATTGAGGACTCAGCAATCGCCGTTAAATGATCATGAAAGGATATCCATCTTGAGAAGAAGATGGAAATCCTTCTCTAAAGCTTGATATCTTACAGGTCTTTTTGATGCAGGTCCTCTACATAGGAATAACGATTTACAGGTGTCAGATAAGTTAGGTACAAGAGTTGAGTTAACAAGATCGAGATAACCAAGACCTATGTCGTATACTATCACAATATATGCATGCATCCTCTGACCAGATACAGACGTGTTACCATATGTATGAGTATGTACATTTGGCAAACCGATAGTTTGATGACCTATTCAAGGTCTATACACCAATAAGATGATGTGTATACAATGAAATTTGAGTAATACAATTTCTTAATAGGATCATACAAGTTGATTACTAAACCAGAAGACATGAGCTCACTCATGAGATATTGGGATTAAATTTTGTACACGGTCATATCGCTTTGGAAGCTTAATTGAATTTGTAGGTATGATCTATGCTTTTGGAAAGTATATAATCGATACCTAGGTATGATATTTGCTTTAGGAAAGTATATGATTAGTACCAATTCATAATGATCAAATGAGAAATTTAATGATAAACCCTGATGAAGACAGTTCAAATGTGATCTATAACTTCGGGTTTATTCTAGGTCTTCCAGTATGCAGGATGTACATGTATTAGGAATACTCGAGGGTTATGTGATTCTAAAAATTTGTATAACCATGCCACTTCCATTCCGAGGTAGTGATGAAATAGGTTTGGATTTTAGTGACTCCTCTTAGTAGATCAGTAAATTAGTCTTAGTCCAAATTTAGAATATTGATCTAAATGTGATTTGGATGCAATGAAAAGATAAGATTTACAGTTTCATTTCATTAATATCTATGAGAGGTCCTTGAGATCTAGATTTGAGATATTATCTCAATATCCAAGTCACTATACATGGAATGTATAATTGCCATGTCCTTATCTACAAGTATCTTCAGAGAAAGCACACTATTATTGAAAGAGTTAAAGAATAATTCCATTGTTGATAATGTATCCAAGCATTGGGAAATTGATGATTAAATGTGATTTAATTATCATAAATAATATGAATATGATTTATATTATTTGGAACCATAAGAATAGTCATCCAAGATAATTAAAAATAATTTAATTATCATCGATATGATTAATGCAGATATCACTATTCATAACGATCATAAATATTACAAATATAATTTATAATATAATGAAGAGATTTAATTGTAAATAGTATTTACGAATCAAATGTTAATGTGAATTGGATTCACATCGAACAATTAGTTGTAAATGTAATTTACAATTTATATTGGTTGTACGAATATGATTCATAATTGTTGATGGCATGATCGAAACTAGCCTAATATAATTTGAAATTATTTTGGTGAATAATTTTAATAAAAGTTGTTGCATATGTGAAATATTTGGAGATATATGAGATCTCTCAATTAAGGAATATGGAAGCCACCTTCCCCTTTAAGTGTGTGGACGGTCATGGAGTCCTACGCCATGTATGGTCGTCCACTCTATTAAGGGAAGGAGGCTTGTCAACTTTAATTTATTTCTACATGAGATTGATTTGAGTTAAATTGAATGTGTTGTAAATTATTTGCAACAAATTTAATTTATTTTAAATTGATTATTTATTGTTGCAAATTTACCCAACAAAAATCATGGCCATTGATTGAAAGCACAAAATAATCTAGACCCTTGATTATGAGTGCACATGGATTGAGATCTATGGACATCCAATTTATTATAAAAGGAAGGGTAGCCCTAGCCTTTTATACTTACAAGATGCAACAATTGAAGAGAAACAACTCTATCTCTTTCCATATTATGACATACATCTTCTCGTTCTCTCTCTTATCATTGTGGCCATCCCCATTGTTGACGAAAAGAGACTCGTAGTCATACGCCATTTTGTTGCTGGATCAACTACTCGTGTATCTCCTCCATCTTTGGTGCTTCTTGCTCGTGAGATGAAATGAAGAGACTCCTCTCTCAGATCATCAACTTGGATTGCAGGAAGCACACATCTCATCCATGTGCCCACAAGTGTGGCCTTCGTTGGGTTAGACTTGATGAAACGATTTGAGAAGTGTTGTCGAATCATTTGGCTTCATGTATATAAAATTTTTTAATTTTTGCTACCCGATGCAACTAGTATGACTAGTTTCCCTAGGTCATATATAATGTGACCTACACACTTCCGTGATGCACTAAGGCTTAACCTTAGACTTCAAGTAGTATCAGAGCCTTGGCAAGAGTTCTAGGATATAATCCACCCTTAAGGGAATAAGATTTTGCATATTCCTTGCACATGGAATTGTTTTTCACTAAAATGTAAAGATCCTATTTATGAAATTTTTGAGCTATTTTTTGGATAATAGAATATTTAGAATGTCTAAATACGTCCCCAAAATAGTATCCAATTGTTGGCACTAAAGGTGCATAAATTAAAATTCAAAAAGTTCCCGCAATGACATTGTTTTTTCTTGTATTCACGGATATGTAAATAATTTATTCTTAGTTATTGTTTTCCCATCATGAAACATGAAATAAACACATTAATGAAGTATATAATTAAAATTGCAAGCCACTCAAATTTATTTCGCACAATTCTAACTCCATTTGCCATTTAGATATTCCATATTTAGTACAAATGGGTCAAGTGATGATTTGATCATCAAGATTACTTTCTAAATGTATTTATCATTCATTACAAATCAAGCAAATTATGAATCTGATCTAATTAATTTGATGCTTAATATTTATGATAATATTTGATTAAAGATAAATGATCATTTAATGAGAGTTTCATGTCAATACCCTAATTGATCCTACAATAGTTTTAGGACAACTTTTGCATGCAAAACCAATAACATGTTTGCTTGATATGCTTAGAAATTTAGGATCTCAAAAGTATTTTAAGATGCGTAAGATTTCTAAGTGATTACTACATATGTATCATGTTGGTTACCAAGAGTATGCAATCGATAAAACCGTTTAGTACAATTTGTATCATATATGTTATCTTGAATTGATTCGTTGATGGTGTCTAGCTGTAGGTATGCTAATGGGTTACTTAATTGGCACCCTGCAATGCAATGGAAGCACTCCATGTTAGCATAATATATCCGACCTGGCATGACGTGTTTTGAGGATGAGTAGTTGATAAATCTGTGATTTATCATCACATTCTTCTTTTATTTTGCCTCTATCCTGAACTTTTAAATAACACCTAAAATCAGTTAACCTTTTTTAAAAATTGATGTGTTGTTTACAACTAACCCAAATTATTGTATGTAACTAACATCTTTTGATTTTCAATATTTTCTTTGTATTAAAAATTCCCGAAAAATTAGCATAATTATTGTACATATTTGTTCATGCATTATAAAGGAATTAAAATAAAAAGAATAACAAAAGAATAATAATCAAGTTTTTTATTAAATAAAAACTCTTCCAAAAACATTTACTTTTGCATTTCGTCAACTTGAAACTTGTAGATCTCATTTTAATCTACATCTTTCATGTTTTGTCTTTTTCTTAATTTGGCTGTTAATTATTTTTTTAATTTCATTTATTTTTTCATTTTCTAATAATCTTACTAGTCCATGTGGCACCCTTTGGGCTGCCAACGTAGCCTGCTCCTTCTCTCAACTCTGCCTCACCTCCCAATAAGCCATTAATGCCAGATGGATTGCATCAGGTACACACATTCCTATTTCACTCGTAGTCGTTGGATGGTGTCACATATGATGTCCCTTCTTCATCCACATTCCCACTCCATTTACACCCGCAGGAAGATATTGCAAGATCTCATTGTAGCCATTCAACTGTGCCACATTCAGGACTCTCCGATGTGATCGATCAGATCACATCTAAGTTACTACCTCACATCTCCTCCTCCACCATTGGATCACATGATCCAATAACTATCGAGTCTTCTCCTACCTTACAACTACCTCTTTCTCATTACTCCTCCCACTTCTCCCATTCACCCCACGGTTGTTCTCTCCTCACCATCACCCCCATTATGTAGTCATAACCCCCACCTTCCTCGTGCAACAATTAAAACCTTCTGACCCTATCTTTATGGCTTACATGTGGCCTAAGATACACCACCTCTACGTCACCTGTATCCTCCAACCACCTCCATAAAGCCTCCATTGCCGCCCCTCTTCCTCCTTTTCCACCATTTCATGGAGGAATTCCTAGTCATCTTCCCATCTCTTTGACATAGAATCGAGGAATCGTGGACGATGATGGAGTCCTCTCCAAGTGTTTACACATAGCCCATGATAGACATGTTACGACCACCATTGGCAGCCATTCGAGCTCGGTGCCTCGACTGGGCACATCGGACGCAGACTAGAGCTCAACTCAGAGCTCATCCCAATCCCCACTCCACCTCCTTATTCCATTTTGATCCTCCATGTAATTACATATGGTTATATTCTTGTTTACTGTTCTTTTATTTGACGCATACCCACATTTTCACTGTAAATTCATAGCACCTCCCACATCACTGAACACCCCCAATCTTCGCGAGGGGTCCAGATCATCATCTCCCTCCGACAGACCTTCCCTCTACTCTAGGCATTGTCCTCCGCCCACAGCAAAGGAGAACCCACTTAGGGCTCCACATTCTCCACTCCAATAGGTCTCCATTCACCCCAAAACCCACTCTCATGCTTCGGCTATCCGCATAGCTAATCCATTTTGTAGGCAACTTTTCAATGGCCGGACTATAGGCAGACATCCGTTCTAGAGCTTTGCCTCTAGTGTGGGTTCATCGACAGCAAAAAGAAGAGGTCCTTTACACTCCACAACAACTCGAACATCATCGCACGCGTATTAGGATCCTTCTAGGATCCTCAGCGGCCACCAGAGAGAACAGAGGAGCTCATGCATCCTCTATGGAGCTCCATTTACATCGCCACAACTCGATAGAGGAGGAGGAGGCACCAACAGGTGCCATTGGATGGCACCTCTCCTATGTCCATACAAAGGCTCATTTGCAGACACATCTTCCACACCAACGCGTGGAGGCTCAGTGGGATCGAGACTCGCCCAAGTCACCTCAGGCCACCATGTTTCCTGAGGCACCTACATCATCATACATGCCTCCATCCGAGCTTTCACCAACATGCTTGGCACATGACAACTTGGAAAACTTACAATCACGCCCTCAAGATTCTCTAGATTTGCATAAAGTTCCAGGCACATGCCTGATGTTCCATGCCTAGAAAAATTACATAGAGATCCCTACAGGTTTCTAAATTATAATTTTGTCCTTTCCAAGACCTTTTTTAAATATGTTTCCATTTATTTCTCATCTTTTTCTTACATTTATGCCCTTGGATTGTTTTAGTTATATCTTGAGCACGTGAAATCTGATTTTAATGATTTCAATTTCATTATGTTGCATGTTTAATTTTCTATCTAATGTCATGATTTATTTACTATTTTTATACTTAAAATATGATGCTACAATTAATGATTATTGTGTCACTTGCTCATTGATCTTTAATACCATTTGCTTACTAATTGATTTAATTTGATGCATCAATAGCCAATGAAATTGGTCTAACTTTTTGCTCTTTTATCTAGTTAAATTAAGAGCTTAGTAATACATTATTTCATGCTTGTATTCTGTTGGAATATCACATTTAAAGAGCATAAAATCAAATAAAAAATGCATCTCATCCATGCATCATATATTGCATCACACATTGCATCATATTTTGTGGTGTGCATCATTTTGTGCTCTGCTTGTTGATCTATGTAAAGAAATGATCGCTTAGTATAGATATAAAAATCTGATTAATCATCGACGAGGCTCGTATCTCAGTGTTCGACCTTGTACTTTTACCAAGTAAAATACTCCACAGTATTCAATATTAGTGTGCTTTTATAGAACATTTTATACCTCCCTTTACTACAATATATCATTATTAAGAGAGGGAGAAAAATGATTCATTAAAAGGTGTCATTGCCGAGTACATGACTCATCTTCATGATTAATTAGATTTTTAATGCTTTCATTGAGTTGATTATTTTCAACACCTAGGTATACCAATTGTGTTTGTTTCCGCATTGCATTATTGTTTATTAAATTTCTTGATGTATATCTAATGCTAGATTTTGTGGCAGGTCCCGAGGAGATTGAGGACGCTCGAGAGACAAGGAAGCGAGAGTTGGGAGCTGTCGTTGCAAGGAGCGGTAGAAGTACCATTAAAGAATCAAGATATATATTTAGCATTTTCGTGTTGTATATATATGTGTATGTAATAATTACATTTCTAACGATCCTCATTTGAGGACTCGTGTGTGTATTTAGAGACTTGGACATGAATGTGGTGTGTGGAACCTATTTCACCCTAGCCTAGGTGGGGCTCCACTTGAGTGTTCGACCTAGGTTAGGTATGCCGCTCTCTGAGCTTCTTGTATTTTATATCACATGTGCTTGATCGTAGGTAGGACACACTAATGGGAATCTGGGAGACTCACTTGATCTCCTCGTATTCCATGAGGCACACATAAACATTGATATATTTAGCCAAAATCAATTCACTTCTCCCGCTAATAGTATCAGGTCTAGGAAACAGTTTTCTCGAATTGCATGAATGTAGTGGTAAATTTAAAATTAAGTCTTGCACATGCATGGAGAATGCTGGAGACACTGTAAGTTTTTCTCTCAACATGCATCATGGTTTTCTTGTATGCATTGAAATTTTCTGGATTTCTCTACCTTGGCCCATCACTTAGGATTTAAATGAAATTGGGACTAGACATTAGATGATAGATGCTTGACTTGTGCTCACATTAAATTCAATGGCAACCAAAGCTAAAATTGGAACTGATAATGCAAGTTGACCTTAATAAAATGTTGTAAAATTACACTTGTTTTATGGGAGAGCAAACTCCACATTGTACGTAGGATGTCTTTGCATATTGAGAGGTGAGGTCGCATCCTTATGAAAATGTCCAAAACCTATCATTAAACACCGCATAATGGACCAAAACTTTCGATGATCACCGATAAAGCAAAATACACAAATGATCAACAGTTATTAATCTTCATTGGTGTAGTTGGTGAAATAAAAGTTGTTTTCCTGGATTGGTGGACCCATAATTGCATTTTCTGCCCAACCCTCCCATAACCATAGACATTCCATCATTTCATCTATGAAGATTCAAACATCTTGTAAATCCATTCCACTCTAACCTTAAATGGATCCTCGGTTCCCCATCCTTACATCCATATCAACATACTTAGGATACTCTTCAACCTAAGTATAGGGTGAACCATCCCCATCTCTGAGTGTTCACCTCTAGTTTCTCTACCTTCATTTCTTATCTCGATCCTTAGGCTCTTCTCAGCCTAAGTATTGAGGAGACCTGAACCCATGTCACCTTCTATTCGTCACTCATGTTATCCCTCCTCGACCCTCTACTTATACTTAGGTTATTTATAACCTTTAGTATAGGGAGATAACCCGAGTAAGTTCTTGTATATCGCGAAGTATTTTAGCATGAGTTATGGCTTCATATCACTTTGTGCTATAAGGATATAACAAAAGCTACATATAGGGGGATGTACTATATATATTGCATATATACTTTAGCCATAGCTCATATTTTGAAAATTTTCGTACTTTTTGGGTGCTAGGGTAAAGTATCTTTTGAACTGATTTATGTAAAAATGTTTATAAAATGATGTGAAAAATTTTCTAACTGTGTGACGTTATTTTGAAAAGCCTTTGAAAAATATTTTGAAAATCTATATATTATGTTACATGGTTTGGAAATATTTTCAAAATTGAGGGATAATGTAAGACTAACTTGTGTTTGTAATTACTTCTAACCTTATTCAGAAACCCATAAAATCAAAAAAATCAAAAATATTCTTCAGTAACAATTCTGACTACTAAACTTAAAAATGATTATCTACTTTTCAGGGAGGTGATTACAATCTCCCTTAGAAGAGTGGGTAGTTACAAGACAATGTGAACGATACTGTATTGAAGTAACACATATAGTCGTTTGATGGTCTGTACTTACACCCATACTGGCTGGAAGTAGATACAACTAGTCATATGAGTTTAGGCCAATCATTATTTCTCTAAAGAAACTTAATAAATAAATAAAATAAAAAAATCCATAAAAATCTGGAAAATTCAAAAATCACAAGAAAAAATACTAACCATTGAGTTGGTGTATCCCTAACACAATCACTATCACTCAAGGCTTGAGGAATCGAGAACACTTGGTTTGCGAGGTCTTAAGAGTATGAGTTGACTAGCCTTAGTCTTAGGGTTTGAGACTTAATAATACACACTTCCTAGGTTTGAAAGGTATGAATGATATATTGCACACTTAATCTCTAGCATTAATAATATGACCAGCACATCACTTGCACAACTGCATGAATGATGAGATGAGTCGAGTTTTCACTTGAGACATCAGGATTTGAGATTTGAGTCCAGCCCTGATTTGATCATGCTAAAGGATTGCATAAAGTTGATGAAAGCTTTATGAAATCTGAGTCTCAACAACCCTAGCCAGTATGAGAACATGTTCTTATGCTATCTTTTGATATTGACCTATGTGCCAAGGTGTTATGAAAGTTAATAGTTTGTTGATCAGTGTATGCTAACTTGGTAAAAGCACTGGATCTAGCAAAAAAAAAGGAAATGTTGAATGAAAAGCTCTCGCAATACAAAGTTAAATATGGAGTGCTTACATCAAAGGCGAGCGCTACCTACTATTTCAAAGTGTCCACTTGTATCAAAGTTATTAGGACCAAGAGTCAGGCTAGCACTTAAAAAGGGCTCTACATCATATATTGATATAAGTCTGGGTGTCGAAGGTATCCTAGATACTCAAAAAAGACATATACATGTGAATTCCCAGGAAAACAAGTGCATATGACTCTAAACTCTCTTGACGGACACACTGATCAACAACCAAAAATACATATGTTGAGTAATAAGCCACTAGAGAGGATCCTCGCTCCAATGTGAAGGAGAGAAGAAATTACATAAACCTAGACCCTCTATCAGCTGACGTTCTATCTACACTTTTAAGTCTGATGAACTCTGAGATGGTGGATTGAATGCAAGAACTGACTTATTCCCTAGTTTCGAGGATTAGGTCTTGAGTTGAGTCTCTTGGACTAGAACTTTGGCTGGAATTTCGCCTCGTCTCTCAAGATTGTAGTACATACTAAATGGCGTATCATTATCCTATACACACACACGGAGTCCGATAATTAGAGAAGTTTGATACCATTTGACTAGAGCTTGGTTGAGCATAGAATTCTATGATAACTAAAACCAAGGGTTCTTGATGAATTAAGCTTTAAAACTTCACAATTACTATTAGGGATTAATACGACTCTTTCATTCATTAATTGGTCGAGAACGAGCATGGTTTATGCATAGGAACGGATGATTCTCTTATTTATCATCACATTATTCATATATTATCCCCTCTATCTTAAACATTTGAATAAAATCTAATATCAATTAACAGTATTTAACAAGTGACCCATTGTTTATAACTAACCCTAATTCTTGTATATGAAAGACACATTTTTTTATTTTTATTAAAAACTCACCAATATATAGAGTAATTATTGTATAATTTGTTTTGGCATTAAAAATGAAATAAAAACTCCAAAAAACGTACAAAAGAATTAAAATCAAGTTTTTTATTCAATAAAAACAATCCCAAAAACATTTCCTTGTGCATTTGACCATGTTTGATTTTTTGGTCAACACGAAAATTGTAGATCTCATCGAGAACTACAATTTTCATGTTTTGACTTTATCCAAATTTGTCTTATTATTATTTATTTTTTAAATTTTCCCTTTATTTTTGCATTTTCTAATAATCTTATTGGGCCATGTGGCACCCTCTAGGCCACCAACAAGGCTTATTCCTTCTCTCACCTACACCTCACCTATGTTGAAAAAGGCTTTTATGGGTTCTAAATTATTAACAGAAAGATGGAATATATTCACAAGTGTCGTCGTAACCCAAAGAAAGTCTCAAAAAATATTTTATTTTATCTAATTCTCTAGTAAACCAAAAGAAGAATGTAAGTGCAAGAATAAATTCCTATTTATTTACATGTATAGTGTACAAAAGGGAACTCAGGACTACTACAATAATATCGAGAGTTATTTAAATCAAAGAAAAATCAATGAAATAAACAAGATTTCTTTTTATGCAAATAATTGGTTTTTTTGGATTTTTCTTCTTCTTTACTTTATATGGATTCTTTTATTTTTTTATATATTTGTATGGTTTTCTTATTTTATATTTTTTAATGATTTTTAAATTTTCTAATGGTTTTTTTATTTTTAATTTTTTTAAAATAAAAAAGTATGTAATAAAAACAAATAAATAAAAAAAATCTTTTGTATTTTTAAAATAATATATAAAAATCAACAAAAAATATTTTCAGGTTTTTGATAAATTCTTTTACTATTTTATGTATTATTGAAAATTTTAGATTTTGTAATATATTTAAATAATTAAAAATATGGAAATTAGGAAACAGAAAACACAACATATGTTTTTGGATTTTAAAATAACAAATAAAATAAAAAAATAAACAAAATCTATATAGAAATTGAGATGATTTTTCATAGTTTTCAAAAAAAGTATTTTATTTTTTTGGATTTTCTGAGATTTTATACAATTTTTTTGATGTTCTTAGTTTTTTGTGTTTTTTGTTTTTATAAGGAATTAAAAAATTAAATTCATATAGAAATTAAAACAAATCAAAATAAATTAACATAAATTTTTCTAGAGTTATTTGTTGAGATTTTATATATTTTATTTATTTAATAGTACTAATAGGAGAATACTAATATGTTTTGATTTATTAAAAACAGTAAAACTAAGTAAAATTTAAAAAAATATTAAAGATAATCTTACTTAGCTTGAAGTATTGTTGAGGTTTATTGAATTTGTTATCATTATTAGCAATTTATTAATCTAAATTAACAACCAAAATAAAACACTGTTGAATAGGGATATAAATGCAACATAACTTATTTCTGGAACTAAGAAAATAACAAAATAAGAAATATCGGTGGAAGAACTTGCAATTTAACCATAAATAAAGCATTTATTAATTCAAATATGACATAATTTCAATTAAAATAAACCACGGGGCTAATAATGCAATTATTCAAGTGTTCTCAAGAAGCCACATGTCTTATTCTGACTTTTTTACAAAAATAAAAAAAGCAGGAGTTAGAGTGAGAAAGCTTAACCGGTCCTCTTGGCTTAATGTAGGGTGGAGATCCTGCTCTTTATCTTGATCTAACATCTCACCTTTGGGGTGCTAAGGAATGGTTCAATCAGAATCTAGAGCAGGTGATAAAATGCTGAGCTTTGGGGGAAATCTGATGATTCAGAAATAAATTGGCATGTGTGTTCTTGATCGAACATCACTGGGAGGCAAAAGAAGAACAACGAAGAAGGTCTGGCAAGGCGATATTTTATCAGCCGGATCTCGAATGATGTCAACTCGATCTGCCTCCTAGACGCTTTAGCTCACTCCTACAATTTTCCTCCAGTGATTTGATGCATCACTAAAGGCAGATGTTTCTCTATTTTAGATTTGGAGATCTTAAAGGTATGAAGGGCAAAGTGTAGCTCCATATCGTGATTCTAGGTCCAACTTTGCTCCTAAACCATACAAAAGGATGAGTGCTCAGAGGTGATGCTCCGATGAATGTTATAAATAAGGAAACATGAGAAATGATCGGTGTATGGATACCTTAGGAGAAGGTGATAAGATGGGAGGATGAACTCCAGATCTCGTGTGATCTAGAAGTGAATAGCTTATGGGAGAAGTATGGAGAAGGTGAAACAATGGTAATCAGCTAATTGGAGACAAAAATACATGATCGGGAAGCTTTGGTTCAGCACATTGGAGTTCGTGTAGCCAAGATTCGATCTAACTAAATATGGAAACTGAAACATAAAATTGAAGGCAAGATTAAGACATGAATTACCTAAACTACATAGAGGTAGAAGAAAAAATTTGTAGCCTCAATTAGTTCTGAGATGTGAAGAAGCTCGATGTGGCAGTAGAGCTCCAACCACATGATGGATCAGGATCTCCGATGACCACCTCGCTCTTCCATATGACGGAATCGATGCTCTCTCATAACCTCAATGTTTGGGAACCACCATTAGGAGATTAATCACGAAAAATGGATTCGGTGACAGGTGAGATTTGGGAGGGGCTTTTATAGAAGTGAGATGCAATGAAATTCAAAAGGTTGAAACACACGAACCAAGGCTTGAATCCATGAAATTATTATAGGCGATCGAGAGGCTTATTCGTGCTACAAATTTGACGAAAATTTGGGGGTAATGGCTGGGAGGATTGATCAAGAAAAAGAAGTGAAGGGGCTTCGGTGAACAAGCTTTATCAGGCAAACATGTATAAGGGGAGTTGAACCACCAATCAGAATGCGGTACCCTATAGGACAAAACAGACTACAAGATAAAATTACCAAAAATGTATATAAATTAGAAATAAATTTATAAATTAAGTTAAATAAAAAATGAAAACAAAAATTTTAGTAAAAAATAGTCTTATTTATATTGAATTTTAATAAATTAAATTAATTAATTAGGTTAAAACAAATATAAACCTTTATTCATAGCTAATTATACATATATATACAATACTTGTATTTTTAATAAATAATTTTTACAAATAATTATGTAATTTAATATTTTATTTATTTATAATATTTTACAAGGATTTTATTTTTTTTATTTTAGTTTTATGAAATAAATTATTAGGTTAAATAAATAAGAATTTTTACAATATACATAGTAGTATATATACAACGTGCACAATGAATTTGTTTTTTATATTTTGATTTATGTAATATTTATTATTATTTATTTAGATAAAATTCAATAATAAAATTAAGTTTAATATACAATATGAACACATGTGTACATAAAATAAATAAAAGTAATGTATTCAGACAATATATAGTATATGCACGATATATAATACACTCCAAAAAACTATATTTTGCATCTTAACTCCAATTTTAGCGAAACCACTTTCATTTTTAAATTATTTTATTATTGTAAAATGAAATGAGTTTGCTTTATTTTTAGTTCCTATGTAGAAGATATGGGTCTCGCAAGTTTAGCTTTGCGACTTTTTCAAAATGTCATTATTTACACAATGTTTAATGACTCTTGTAATTATTTTTAATATTTACAACTTATTTTTACGTACAAGTTATAAGAAGAAAACATTTTTATTTGTAATGAATTGGGTTATAAATAAAACAGAATAAATAATTCATATACAAGATATTTGTATATGTGTGGGGATGAATAGAGATGTTGATACAATTGGAATTAATTTTCTTTTATTTTTCTATAGGTGGTCTTATCTCCCCCTACTTTATTCCTTGTTGATCGAGGATAGAGACACCTTGTATGTAATGCATATATACAGTCTTCATTTATCTTTATTATTTATTTATTTATTTATTTATTTATATTATATCAAATATAGGGGCCCTTTCAAATAGGACGTCGTCCTTCCTGAGTTTAGGAAGGCCAGCCCTTTTTTGTGTAAATCACGAACACTTTAGTAGAATACGTATATAATTTGTATTATAGGTGCACGTTATAAATACAAAGCCGCATACAAAACTGTGTCTTATAATACAAACATTAAAACTTCACATTATAATAAAAAACTGTATATGTATTCTACTAAAGTCATCCTGTTTTATACAAAAAAGAGGCTGGCCTTCCTTAGGGATGGAAGGACCAAGTGCTATTTGCAAGAAATCCATCAAATATAATAATGGTTATACAATTTTTACAAAAGAATAAAAAATCATAAAAACATTATTTTATTAATTTACGTTTTAAGATATTTTAAGAAAAAACAAATGAATAAGAATGATCAAAAGCAGATTCCGAACCCCTATACTTTACTTTTTATAGTCCCTTAGTAAACACTTATTAGAAGAATAAGGGAATACAAAGAAAAAGAAGGAAAATAAAAAACTTTGAACAATTTTGATTTTTAAACAATGCTTCACAAAATCAAAGTATGGAGCTCAATCAGACCTTTGGACTAGTATTGTGGCGGAACCTTGTTCAAAAAAAGATTTAAAAGCTAATAGACTCTAAGTTCCACAAGACCCATATTCATGTTGTCTCATGGTTCAGGTGAGAATAAGCCCTCATACACAAATTTTGATGACTATGAATCTTACTTGTAATGTGTATGTGAAATATAGCTCTCTACATTAGAAATGACAAAGACCTGCCTTCTCTTAGCAATATAACCCTAATTACCTTATCTAGCTACGCTATACGAGAGGAGCAAGGTATGTCCTTCTAAGTTCAGGTACGTGTTGTGTCCACAATCGAAGGCGGAGAAGTAGAAAAATAAGAAGAGAACTGGAGTGTAGCCAGTGTAGACACATCTCCTTGTGAAGCCGGCCAATGTAGCCAAGTCTCCACGAATATTTGCAATCTCTCTAAAGTTGGACGAATGTGGTCAAATATATACATGAATGATTTTTTTATTGGATACATATTGCTTCTATTTGGTAGAAAGAATTATTGTACATCATAAATCTCTATTGTGCCCCATCAGATATTGAATGTTTTTTCTACCACATGTTTTTGGGGTTTGATGAATCACTGATTCACCACCCTAAAAGTCAATATTTAAGCTCAGATCCCCAAAATTCACTTGCATTTCTACATCTATATTACATAATTAGCATTCATTCATATGTAAATAAGAATTGCATTTTAGAACTCATAATTGCATAAAATGATCTCAGCCCATTTGACCTTTAAAATAGGATAACTTCTATGATTTTTAATTAATTCATGCTAACTCCAAATGACCTGAAACTACCTCCATTGTGTACATATTACTAACAAGAATAAATGAAAAATAAAAAAATCACTACCTAAATAAGTGAACAAGAAACTCAAAACCTAATTTCAGGATTTCCGGACAAAATACAGTGTCCAAATAGATCATACTCACTTTGGAACTAATGTACAATCAATTACCTTCAAAATAAGATCAAGATCAAGTGAATCGATGCTCATATATGAAAGTTGGATTTTGGGCCTCTTTTGTACATTTTCTATTTTAGCAGTTTTGATCTATTATTTTATATTCAAAATTAACTCATTTTTTTATTTCTCTTTCATTTATTTACTTTGACAGATATTTTATTAAAATGAGCAAAAATCCAAATCCAAAATGAGCTTGAAATCGAAGAAAATAACTGAGTCCGAATCTTCATTAATAGTCTATACAAAAGTTGTAGTTTTCATAATTTATTATATTTCTTCTTTTTCTTAATTAATAAAAATGCAAAAAAATAGATTACTGTGTAATATTTATCTTTAATTTTATCTTATTTTTCTAGATTTTTATCTTATTTAAAAATAACAAAAAATTAATAAACCTAAAAATCAAGGTGTTATATTTACATAGAGTACCCTAAAAATATCACTTTGTGCAAATGACCTATTTTAGTTTTTATCCCTTCATAAAAGTTACAGATCTCATCAAGGCGAGAAACTTTCATGAAGAAAACTTTTCAATCCGAGGTCTTTTGTTATTTCTTTTTTATTTTTCTTCTTCTTTTATTTTCGATTTTTCAAGAGTTGACATTTGGCCGCTCCTGGAGCCGCCACATATCACTAATTTTCACCTTTGTTTTATATTTATTTTATAAACAATTAAAAAAATTAAAATAAAAATTAAAATACCATGTGGCCTTACCTCAGCCGTCTGATCAAGGTTCCTCTTTTTCCTCCGTCGTCTCTTCCCCCACTTTCCCTTTTTGGCGGCACCACTGTCCCCCTAATCTCTCACGCCATTTGCCCTCTATAGCCGCTCACCGCCTTTCCTCTTCAGGTGCATCAACGCATACATATCTTGCCCTCAATCTGCAGCCCCTTCCTAATCGGACACTGCTGCTTCCATCAGAACCTCATCACCTTCGTTTTCCTTATATAGCCGGCCACCGCCTTCCTTATTGGGCCACTGACCTCCTACCTAATCAATCACTTCATCACAACATGACCTCCCCATCACTGTTTAATAAATTCATCGCCCATTTCCCAGTCATTCACTGGCAATAACTCAATTCAATACATCCCGATGGTGATAGCCCGGGCCTTCAACCATGGCAAGATCTAAAGAATTCAATCCTCAATGCAACGCCGCACCACCTTTGCGCATTTGCTCCTACTCTAGACCTCCTCCGTCGAGCCAACGACCGCTTCGACACCGACCAACGATCATCTTCATCAATGCTCCACCACCAACGTTGCACCTCCAATCACCATCAATGCACTCTATTGACTCTACCCTTCTTCATCGATAACACTCCACCATCAACCACCATTCAGGAGCATCGCCACCCGTCACACCTTCTCCACCTGCAAACTCCTCTCCACGTGCTCGACAACAGCTCCTCTACTCCTCCACCCAGCCATGCCCCTCCGCACCTTCATATCGCGCCTCCATCGGAGTCCTGCCATAGCGTTGGGACCCCTATCTTCACCGATACCTCCTGGACAGAGCCAAGAGTCACCGTCATCGACAACCTTCCACTTGCTCTCCGCCTCTAGCCAGCATCGAACCACCGGTAGGAACCTCGAGGCTCTCCCACGTACCGTGTGCATTTGGAGGGAACTTCTATAAAGGACGCCACACGTGACCCCCATGTGTTGTGGGGGTTAATTTCATCGACACGCTTGGAGGTTCTCGAAATCCAGGATCAACCCCATCGCGGCGATCAGGTGTAGTGCACGTGACATACTGGACAACTTGCATCGACCTCCTTGGACTATAGCCAAATCATGCAAGTCGACCTACCACCAAAGGTCACGTGCTTCACACGTGACGCTCTGGAAGTTTTGCACAGAGCCCTTTGTTGGGCTCAATAATTATACTTACATCCATGTTCTTCATTCTGTTATTTTATTTAATTCATTGTATTACAAACAGGCCCCCGAGTTCCTATTATAATTTGGACGTCATTATTGGATTGTTTATTATTTAAAAATTAGCATGATGTTCTATAATTAATTCTCTACAATATGGCTTGCTTGTAATTTTTTAAATATTGTGGTTATTTAATAATTATTATTTTGGTGTAAAGTTGTATATTTTGCGCAATATGTGGTTCAAAATTCATAAGTACATAGCCCCAAAATTGCCATAAATTCATAGTTGTATAATTTATTGTATTTCGCATTGTGCCCAAAAAGAATTGCATTTGCATGCATGGTTTGCTCTATAAAAATTATTTTATAGATTTCAATCTTTAATTTTAATAGGTATAAAATTTCATATTATCAAGGTTCAGGATTTTTCTGAGATTAATCACCTAGTTATAGATCTTGGATAATTTTATTCTTTGAAAATAAAAAGGTTTACTATTAATTGTAATTAAATATTGAAATTCACACCATTTGCAATCATAAATTCTTTAAATATTCATCTTGCATCCAAAAATTCCAAAAAAAAATGAAAGTTGTTTGTTTTACCATATTTTACATCTCGGCTAATTTTAATAATCTTTGGACATTGTTTGATTGAAATTGCATCTTAGTTCCTAAAATTGGACACATTTGCATTTTGCATTTCGAAATTACACTAAAAATATCAAAAAATACCGCTTCGAAAACCATATACAAACTTTATCAGAAATAATACTAGGTTATTCTTTTGCCTCATTGAGTTCGATTTGGACTTGCCCAATTAAAATAAACATAAAACTATGCTGATTAAATATTGAAAAAAATGTTGTGGTTATTTCTTGATCGATTCTGAATTCTCGCCTAGAATGAAATGATGAATTTAAGCGATTATTCACACAGATTAATGTAGGGATTTCACGGACTCGTTAGATGGCATCGTTGTCGAGGAGGAAACCGGCTTAGATTTTATCTAAAAAAATTAGTGTGACGTTTTTCTTTTTTGGGTAATCTGACCCCCAATTCTTCACTATAAAGTTTTCATTTTTTATTTTAAAGCATTTATTTATTTTTCAGCATTTATTTTCTTATTTTATTTTTGATTATTATTTCACTCTCTTACATACTCTCTCTTATTTTTCTTACGTGGTTCCCGACGTACGTGGAGCGGTTTCTCACAAAATGACATATATTCACCGACTCCCGAAACGCTACAAATAAAAATAAGATCGAGTTGAGTCGTGAGAGAGTATAGAGTTTAGGATTTTATTTTCTGCAATTTTAATTTTTGTAATTAATTGCTCTTTTACAGTTGTGTCTGTTTGGACTCTCTTGTGTGGAACAAGACCTTGAACTTTTTCTATGGTGTGTCATGGCATGTTTCACTCTCCGATGAGGTTGAGGCCCGACATGACTGGCTAGTAGGTTGGACCTGGACATACGACTATTAGAGCTTTTAGGATTTTTTTGTGCTCGTAGAACCTTGGACCAAACTTCACATTAATTGAGGCGCACATTAAATTGTTCAACTTAAAATTTTAACTCAATTCTTCACGGCTAATAAAACATTCCGATAGGTGTGGTTTTGTTGGTTTGCATTCATTTAGAATAAATTTTAAATTCTTGTATTCATCTCACATGGAGATTGCGAGGAATCATTCTAAGTATTCTATCTAAGCATACATCATTGTTTCATGTGCATCAGCTTTTCCTAAATTTCTCACTCCTGGTTTGTTAGGTTAGTTTTAATGGAAATTGGGACTGGACGGTAGACATGCATTTGTTCTCATCTAATTTTTCAGTGATCGCCTAATTAAAATTGAGGCTATTAAATAAGGTCGACTTTAATTATCTCATAAAATCAAGAATTTGTGTGGGAGAGCAACCCCAACCTTGGATTCATTTATCTATCTGAGTGAGCGAGAGACGACACTTAAGGCTAAAGCCAAGCAACAAAATCTTCATTCAGACTATTGATTCTATAAAAGTGATTACCTACCCCTTAGTGAGGAAATACGAGTAGTCGGTAAGTGGTCTGGATTTCCATAGTAGAGTGGGTGGTTTAGAGAACATTGTGTAAGGCCCCGTCCATAAGTAATGGGTAGACGTTTTGCAGTCTGTACTTACACCCATACTAGCTGAAAGTGGGTAGAACTAGTCGTAAGAATTCGGACCAGTCTTTATGAAAGTTTTCGGCACCTAAAAACTCGCTAATTATTTTCCAAGATTGACTTATCACTAATAAAAATGAAAAGATATTTGTCGATCTCTTACGGCTTCATTGTGTGAGTTGGTGAAAGTGGGGTTTGTATTGCTTTTGCATTGGTATATGTGAACCAAATTCGAAGATAAAAAACTGCACACTTATTCCATCACTCTCCTTGATTAAAAAAATTGGTTTCTTCTTCTTAGTATCTTGTGCACTTGCACTGAGATCAGCCATGTCGATTCATCATCAACCCCCTTTGACAATGATGGGACAATGGTCCGAGTACTCATCTGATATATACTGTGAAAATGAATTTGTCTTGGTTAGACCCAAAATATCTAAACGTTAT
Organism: Ottelia alismoides; assembly: GCA_037367405.1. NCBI lineage: Eukaryota > Viridiplantae > Streptophyta > Magnoliopsida > Alismatales > Hydrocharitaceae > Ottelia > Ottelia alismoides. Next base: position 621,960 of record JAZKJV010002739.1, read on the forward strand.
TTTGTCAAGAATCCTCCAACATCCGCGGGAGACTTTGACCCTCTGATGAATCCAGTCCCATCATCAAATTCAAAACCATTTTACCATGATCTTTCGACCAGTTTGACCTCTTTTACATATATCCCATCTCCCCTAACCTTTCCTACATGTGAGCCACTACCATCTTGGGATGACCCGACTTATTCCAGATTTCTTTCTAGAACCAAAGAACCATTTGAAGAACATCATATTGAAATAAACGACTGGCATCAATATCAACCCAAACCAGTTTCATTCTTTCCTTAAAATTTTGTTGGGATATGTCAACCCTACATAAATCCACATCTTTCCTTGACCATAGGGAATAATACGGGAACCTCACAAAACCATATGGAGAGGCCTGCACCTAATGATCATCAACGTTGGATTAACCGTGATGATGACATCCACATTGACGACCCTGAATATTACTCCTTCGATCAGCCTACACAAACAGAGGACCAGACTAATGATATTGACACATGTGAACCCTGTATGACTCCATTGTTTGGGGATACGATCAATCATGACCATGGAAGTAGACTCTATTCAAACTAGCATTGAATGCCTAAGTCACGGTATGCTGAGTATGAGACCTACAGATTCCAACAAAATCCTCCCACTGAGCAGACTCCTTCCATGATTTTTTTGGAGAAATCTTCAGAAAATAACAATAATATATTGGATATTCGGAGAGAATCTCCTCCCAACTCATACATGAAAATGGAAGATGAAATGATTGGACCTCAAGTAGAAATGCGAAATAAAACTCAGGATTACACACAGACTGCTCCTATGATTGATAATGAAATGTTTTTGGAGGATGACATTTTGAGGATTACTAAGAGATACGAATTAATTGAGGATAAATTTAAAAATTTCACTGACCGATTAATTTCATTCTATGGGAGCTCGGGTTTAAAAATGGAAGATGAAAAGATTGGATATCTTGTTGAATGCCCTGAGGATATTCCGAAACCCAAAGACTATGTTCACCCTAGGGACGACTATGACAACGATACCTCTGCATATTACTCCCCTAAGGATGACTCTGATTCTGACTCTTACTCGACAAATGAAAACCCCTCATCATCTACGGAAGGCACCACATCATCACACCACACATAAATTACCAAAAAGTTGATTATTAAAAAAGACTAAAAAAATCGAAAAACCAAACAAAATACATAAAAATTTAAAGTGGAGAGTATTTAAAGAATTTCGATCCTACTCTAAGGGAAACACTGTAGAAAAGAATGAATTTTGAACTTCCCTTCATACAGTCCATTGAACACTTTCCTAACCTTAAAGGATTTGTAATGAGCAAATTAATGACCAAAAAGTCGGATAGGACGAGAACAAAGACTGAAAGACATATATTGTCAATGGCTACCTCTTTATGATAAGGAGAAAAACCAAGAGCCGTAGGTTGAAGCAGTAGTTTCCCAGATTTGACTGTGGAATCAAAGACACAACATTTAATCATGCTCGAATCGATGATGACTCACCAATCAATATCCTCCCGACCTCTGTATTTGACAAGCTCAAACTCGGACCTATCAAGAAGATAAGAGAGATCGTTCAACTAGTTGATCGACCGATAAAGAGGCCGAGAGGAACCATTTCTGTCAATGTTACATTCTAAGGTGTTCCGCTCAAGGTGGACTTCACAATCATTGTTATTGAACATCATGGATAATTCACCCTGTCTCCAATCATTCTCGGAAAGCCATTCTTAGCCTTAGATAAGGTAATTATAGAGTGCGAAACTCAGGAAATCAATTTTACAGCATTGGGAGCACTTTGATCTCACACTATCATTGAGGAAGCATGATATTCTAAGGAGACTCACAAAGCCGTTAACATCCATAACCACCAAGCAGTAGAAGAGCCCTACCACGCTACTACACCTGAGATAGCGATTGTTGAACTGGCCATTGGTTCAGAGACTCTCCCCACTATTCTATTTCCTCTACTCACACCATGGAGCATCAAATACATGACTTCTTATATGATCATGAGACATATGCATGGGCTCATCTTGATTCGGCCGAAATCTTTTCTGACCACTTTGATCAATTCAACATGACACAGGAATGCAACTACAATAAGTCAATTGAGAACGAATATGCATGCCATGCACTAATTCAGAGACTCTCCCCACTATTTCATTTCTCACTGCTCTCACCATGGAACATAGAATATATGACTTCTTATATGATCTTGAAACATATGCATGGGCTCACCTCGAGTTGGTTGAAATCTTCTCTGGCCACCTTGACCAATTCAATCCAACTCAGGAGTGCACCAACATTAAGACAATTAAGAACAAATACGCGGGACATGCACTAACCAAGGAGAAAATTTTCAATGGCTATTTAGCTAGAGACTCTATTGTCAACATCTCACTCCCAAGACCAGCACCTTCATAGACAACACAAAACAAAATGGTTGCTCCTTCATCTACAAAGAAAGTTGCCTTTGACATGCCATAGAAGGAATCGTCTCATGATTCCTCATCAGGTCCGGACAAGGTAATCTACATGAGTGAGGTCTGTTAGACACTTCTAAAACCCTATCTACGCAAGGATCCAAACACTGATTCACGTTGGATGACTCTTATTCCTCCTATTATTCGTCCAAAGTCGATTCTCCTGATCTCATAAAATATACCGGAATAATCTCATTTGCCCATACTAGCGCTTCTAAATATTCATACGAGGACGAATCGCTTGATCCTAAGAAGGAACAAATTCTGAGAAAATAACTAAAGCAACTAAAGAACAAGAATATTTGGAGTACCTCCACTTTCATATACTGTTCCTCTGAGGATAACTCCAATGATGGTTGGATATCATCTGATTCATATGCTTCATATACTCTCCAGCATGATTTTTCTGAGGATAACACAGTGAATGGTTGGGACTCATATGCTTCATCTTCTTCTTATCATTACGATCTTCCACCACAGGCTCACAAAAAGATCAGCTGAAAACTGCCTTAATCATCGGCTACCCTCCCTCCCGACCCTGTTGGTCTCCTTGTACATATTCTTCCTCTACGTAGGCTAAGTCCTAAGTATAGTGGGGGGACCGATGCCACATGTATATACCATTCTCCTTATCAACTTCTTCTTGTGATCGCCCCATTTCCACCTTTCTTCCATAGTTAGGCTGACCAAGATCCTTAAGTATAGCGGGAATCGATGTCCATATATATACTCTCCTCATTTACTTCTCCCGTCTGCTTCAGTTTCGCTCTTCTTCTATACTTAGACTGTCCACAACCTATGTATTGGGGGGCGGGCCGACTTTTATTTTCATATGATTTTTTCACTTTCTTACACTTAGCCCGAGCTATGTCTTCTCTACACTTTTTGTGCTATAAGGACACAACACTTGCTAAATATAGGGGTTGCGTATAAATATTGTGTATATATTTTACCCATATCTCGTACTTTCACGTAAGTCTATATATATTTACGGGGTGGTGAAGTAACTAGAAAAAAAGGAAGTTGTGCTTCTAACACCAATTGTGTCCAACCAAAAATTTTGAAAATTGACTTCTTATTCATTTTTGCATAAAATAATTCCTTGCATTTAAAATATATCTCTAAAAAAATCTCAAAAGTCGAAAAAGTAATTTTGTCTACATTCCATGCATCTGCACTTCACCAGCATTTCATGCATTTGTGAAAAGTCGTTGGATTATGAACTGAGTTATGAGCAGAAACTGAGGTGGTCTATACTTGACCTTAATCAACCTAATTTTCAAAGGAATTTCACTGACAAATATGATTTTAGAAGCTTCATGTCTTTGACTTAATTCTTCGAGTTCCACATGACAGTGTGTAGATTTTGACTCCTAGTGTGTATGGTCTCTTCATTCTGGGTACGAATCTGGAATAGGGAATTAATTTGTACTCTCGCACTATGCACTAAGCTCAACTCAGACTGAGTGTTGGAAGATTGTGTGAGTTTCTTTTCTTGTAGCGTGGACATCTAAAGACCGTAGTATGGGTTGAAATAAAGCTTCGAAATAGGGATGGACAATTGGGCACAATTTTTCCTAAGACCCCAAAACAAGTATGGAAAAAAAGATTCCATATACGTAGGGGCACAACAAGATCCAAGCAGAGCTACAAAAAAATCCAAACACAAAGAAGCCTACTACCAAATAAATATTTGACAAAAAAGGTCCAAGCTTCAAGAAAACCTGCATATCTTGGTGGAGACTTGGTTAAACTGGCTGGCTTCACAAGGATAGGTGACTACACTTTTCACCCTCCAGTTCTCTTCTCATTCTTCTAAATTCTCCACCACTTCGATTGTGAACACAACACGACATACCTTAGAAGGAAATAGATGACTTCTCGAGGACAAGTTACTGGAGGAGAGGTTTGCATGGTAGTCTGGCATTCTGGATGGGAAGCGCTAAAACCTTTAACACAAATGAGTCGAGTTTTCAATGTTCATGAGGATGCTTTGGGAAGGGGATTGATCTAAGATGACTCCTCAGTCGAAACTGTGACAACAATGTGTAGAACTTGAAGGTTGTTGATTTTAAAACCCTAAGTCTCACAGAAGTTCCGCCAAACTAATAATCCAAAGGTCGGGTCTAGCTCTATTTTCACCTTCTGCTAATGGTCATGGTATGGAACGCAATCTCATTTCACCTCATTGCATTTCTTTTGATGCTCAGGAACAAGCATTGTTTACGTATGGGGGGACGATGAAACTCAGATTCATCACTCTAAAAGTCAACAATTAAGCTCAGATCCCCAAAATTCACTTGCATTTCTACATTTATATTACATAATTAGCATATTTGCATATGTAAATAAGAATTGCACTTTAGAACTCAAAATTGCATAAAAATGATCTCAGCCCATTTGACCTGTAAAATAGGCTAACTTCTCCGATCTTTCATTAATTCAGGCTAACTCCAAATGACCTGAAACTCATTGTGTACATATTACTAACAAAAATAAGTGAAAAATACAATAAAATGTTTAACCTAAAAAAATGGACAAAAAACTCAAAACCTACTTCCAGGATTTCCAGACTAAAATGTTGATATCTTCCTCATACAGTGTCTCATTTGATCCTACTCACTTTAAACTAATGTACAATCAATTAAGTTCAAGTGAATCGGAGCTCATAAGTGAAAGTTGGGTTTTGGGCCTCTTTTGTACATTTTGTATTTTAACAGTTTTTGACCTATTATTTTATGTATATAATTAAATCATTTTATTTTATTTCTCTCTCTTTTTTTTCTTTGGGAAAGTTTTATTAAAATGAGAAAAAAATCCAAATCCAAAATGAGCTTTAAATCAAAGAAACTAACTTAGTCCAAGTCTTCACTAACAGTCTGAACATAAATTGTAGTTTTCGTATTTTATTTTATTTCTTCTTTTTTCTTAATTATTAAAAATACACAAAAATTATATTACAGTGTAAGTATTTATCTTTGATTTTATCATATTTTTCAGATTTTTATCTTATTAATAATAACAAAAAAATTATTAAACCCAAAAATCAAGGTGTTCTATGTACATAGAGTACCCCAAAAATATCACTTTGTGCAAATGAAATCATTTGGTTTTTGTCCCTTCATTAAATTTGTAGATCTCATTGAGGAGAGCAACTTTCATCAAGAAAACTTTTTCAATCCGATGTTGTTTGCTATTTCTTTTGATTTTTCTTCTTCTTTTATTTTCGATTTTTCTAGATCCGCATGGCAGCTCCTGGAGCTCCCACATATCACTCATTTTCTCCCTTATTTTATATTTATTTTATAAAAAAATAAAAACAATAAAACTAAAAAATGAAAATGCCACGTGGCCTTGCCTCAACCGTCTGATTGATGTTCCTCTTCTTCATCAGTCATCTCCTCCCCGCCTTTCCCTTTTGGGCAGTGCCACCTTCCCCCAAATCTCGCACGCTACCTGCCCTCTATGGTCGTTCACCTCCTTTCCTCTCAGGCGCATCACTGCACGTATATCTCGCCCCCAATCTGCACCCCCTTCCTAATCGGTGATCGCCGCCGCCATCAGAACCTTGTTACCTTCTTCTTTCCTTATACGATCGGCAACCGCCATCCTTCTTGGGCCACCGACCTCCTACCTAATCAATCACTTCCTCGCAACACGACCTCCCTATCACTATTTAAGAAATTCTATCGCCCCTTTCCCAGCCATCCATCGACAATACCTCAATTCAACGCATCCAGGTGGTAACAGCCCGGGCCTTCAACCGCGGTGAGATCTGAGGAATCCAATCGTCGTCTCAAGGCTGCACCACCCTTGCATGTCTTATGTTGCTCCAGACCTCCTTCGTCGAGCCAACGACCGCTTCGACACCAACCAACGATCATCTTCATCAACGATCCACCGCCAATGTTCCACCTCTAGTTGCCATCAACACTCTCCATCGACTCCAGCCTTCTTCATCAAAAAACTCCACCCTCAACCACCATTCAGGAGCATCATCACCCATCGTGACTTCTCCACCCGTAGGCTCCTCTCTGTGTGCTCCTCTGCTCCTCCACCCAGTCATGCCCCTCCACAACTTCACGAGGTGCCTCCACCGGAGCCTCGTGATCGTGTTGGGACCCCTATCTTCCCCGTTGCCTACTGGCCGGAGCAAGGAGTCACCTTCATCGACCACCCTCCGCTCGCTCTCTACCTCTCGCTAGCAGAGAACCACCGGGTGAGAAGCTCGAGGCTCTCCCACGTACTGCACATGTGTGGAGGGAACTGCTGCAATGGATGCCCCACGTGATCCCCACTTGTTGTGGGGGTTAATTTCATCGACACCCCTGGAGGTTTCCAAAATCCAGGAACAGCCCCATCCCAAAGGTCACGTGGATCGCACGTGACCTATTGGAAAATTTGCATTGAGCTCCCGGGAATCTAGCTGAATCACATAAGTCACCCTGCCACCAGAGGATACATGCATCAAACACGACGCTCTGGAAGTTTTGCACAAAACCCGACGTTGGGATCGGTATTTATACTTACATCCATGTTCTTCATTTTCTTTTTCTATTTATTTTCTGTATTGCAAATAGACCCTTGAGTTCTTATTATAATTTGGATGTCATTTTGCATCTTTTTATTATTTAAAAATTAGCATGATGTTCTACAATTAATTCTCTACATTATGTCATGCTTGTGATATTTTTATATATTGTGGTTATTTATTAATTATTATTTTGGTGTAAAGTTGCATATTTTCCCTAATATACGATTCAAAATTCATAAGTAATTAACCATAGAACCAAAAAATACCAAAAATTCATTAATTGTAGAGTTTCTTGTATTGTACATTGTGACAAAAAAGAATTGCATTTGCATGCATGGTTTGCTCTTTAAAAATCATTTTGTAGATTTCGATCTTTAATTTTTAATAGGTATTAAATCTCATATTTACAAAGTTTAGAATTTTTCTGAGATCAATCACCTGGTGATAGATCTCGGATAATTTTATTATTTGAAAACAAATAGGTTTAATATTTATTATAATTGAATATTGAAGTTCACACAATTTGCATTTATAAATTCTTTAAACATTCATCTTGCAAACGAAATTTCCAAAAAAATGATAGTGGCTTCTTTTTACCATATTTTACATCTCAACTAAGTTTGTAATTTTTGGACATTGTTTTATTGAAATTGCATTTTAGTCCCTAAAATTGGTCACATTTGCATTTTCCATTCTGAAATTGCATTAAAAATACCAAAAAATGTCGCCTAAAAAATTGTGCATGAGCTTTGATAGACATAATTCTTTGTTGTTATTTTGCCTAACTGAGTTCGAAATTGGGACTTGCCCATGTAAAATAAACATAAAATAACATCGATTAAAAATTGAATAAATTATTGTGGTTATTTCTTGATCGATTCTGAATTCCCGCCTACATCGAAATGACAAATTTAAATGATTATTCATGCAGATTAATGTAGTGTTTTTGTGGCTCATCAGGGTCCTAGAAAAATTGTATCAGTAGATCATCCCTTTTCGAAGCTTTATTTCAACCCACAGCTCCCTTCGTTAGATGTCCATGCCACTAGACTTGGTTGGGGTGCACTGGCCACTCGAGGTGACTGCGTATGTTTCCATTCGCATGCATCTCTTGCTAGAGGATTCTACCCTCACCACCTCATCAGTGAAGAGCTATGTGTAAATTGCATATACAAGTAATTTAATTGTCTAAAAGAACCATGCGTGTGTATGAAATATTCTACTTAGACCAATTAAGATGATATGTGAACATAGTCTTATAGACTCGAAGAATTAATTTGCTAGACCTAAAAAGTCTCAACCCTAGTTCTTATAAGGTTCCTCTGAAATTTAGTGAATTAAGGTATTAACCAAGCTCTGTTCTTCATTTTTATTCCAGACTAGTTTAAGCATCAATATAATTCTGAAAAATGCAAATGCAATAAATTATAAAGAAAGCATTTTTTCATAGAAAATAAGTGAAAATAGAAGAAAATACGCTTTTTGAAAACTATTTTCAAAGAGTTGTGCAAACTTTTATGGATTTTTATATTTTTTTCATTTTTTAAAGAAATTTTAATAGATAGAGTTATTGACATTTAAAAGAATTTACTAGGATTTGATACAACTTTACAAAGAATTTGACATAAACAAATATACAAGGTTATACACATTTCATACAAAATTTTACAAAAAGAATATTTACACGTTTTATGCATAAATTTTACAACAAGAATTTTATCCCCAAAAGAATTTTTTACAAATTTTAAATACAGAATTTTATATACACATTATACAAGTTCTATATAATGAATTTTGTTAATAGAATTTTATGCACAAATAATTTTGTTTACATATTTACAAGGTGATTACAAGTTATTTTTACAAACATTTTGTATCATTATTAAATACGAACAATATTTACAAACTAGTTATTTATATAAAAGTCGATAAAATAATTTACAAATAATTTTACAAAATGTTTACAAACATTTTACAAAACCTATACAAAATATTTTACAAAACCATTTTTACAAATATTTTATAAATGATTTTTAAAACTAGTTTAAAAATTTTTACAAATCAACTTAACAAACATTTTTACTAAGATTTTCCAAACAAAACAAATTTTACAAAAATAATTGTACAAAGATTTTTTATATCAATTTTTAGAAGATTTTTTACAAATAATTTACAAAGCATTTGTAGAAATAATTTACAAAGATTTTTACAAAACTATTTACAAAAAATATTTTACAAAATAATTTGTATAAAAGAATTTTACAAAACAATTTTATTCCAATTTTATTAGCCATATTAATAGACAATCAAAAGGTTGAGTTATGGCTAAAGTATATATATAATATATACGACCCCCCTGTACTTAGCTCGAACTATCCTCATAGTGAATAAGAAAAGACAAAGGAAGACATAACTCATGCTAAATAATCCTAAATGTAGAGAGTATATAAATAGGAAGACCAAGGAAACGATTGTACAAACTCAAATACTGGACTTGTCCTCCCTTATACTTAAGGTAAAAGAACCCTAACTATAGAAAAATCAACAAGTTGAAGGACAAGCGAGGGAACATAATAAATTAATAGAAATAAAAATGAGAAAGAAGAATGAAATGAATGACATCACTCCCCCTATAGTTAGGGTAAAGGATCCCTTAGTATAGACAAAAACAACAAGAGTGATGAAATAAAAAGAAAAGAATAACTCAATTCATTCACCTCCCCTATACTTAGAATAGAGCGCATCCTGAGTAAAGTACACACATGGGAAAGAGGTGAATGAAAAAAATGGAAGAAGAAAGAATGAAAAGAAAGTATATATACAAAAGAATATCAACCCATGTATTAGATGCAGAAGATGTCAAAGGATCATCGTATGATACCAAATGAATGGAATCAACCACGAATAAGAATGTATTACGACCATTTCTTTTGAGTTTGTCTAGAAATAACTTCAATTCTGCATCAAACAACCATACTTTCTGATCAGGGATGAAAGTCTTTCTCCTAATCTGTCTATCATGCCAATGCTTGACATTCTCCTTATACATGTGTGAGTTGTCATAGGCGAAATATCGAAATTTCAGCAATATCTTCATATCCACATTCCAATTCGGTCTGCTCTCTCATAGTCCAAATTGCATAAACAGAGTGCCCATAAAGATTTGTGAATAAGCTCAACCGGCAAGTGGAAATGATTTCCGTAAACCAACATATAGGGATATTTTCCCTATGGAGACGTGTGCAACCTCTGATAAGCCCATAGAACTAGTCAAGCATCTGAGACTAGTTCTTCCTATTTGGGCATACAAGTTTCTGAAGTATCATCTTTATCTCCCTATTTGAAATCTCAGCCAAGCCGTTAGTTTATAGGTGGTAAGGAGATGCCTATGCTCCATGGTATACTCATTCCCAAGCTTTCTTACATTTTGATTGATGAAATGGCTTCCCCTATCTAAAATGAGTATCTTGGGTATCTCGAACCGTGTAATAATGTTGTCCTTGAGTAAGGAACAAATCATATGGCTATTAACAGCTTGGGTGGGGAATGCTTCCATCCAACGACAAACATAATCCACGGCAAGTAGGATGTACTAAAATCCCTGATGATAAAGAATGGGCTATGAATTCTATTCTCCAAGCATAAAAAACATCTAAAATCTCGATATATCTCAAGGGAGTGGTATCTTTGGAACCAACAATTCCTCCCATTTTTTGCCACTCAGTACAACCTCTAATATAGCCTGTAGCATCCTTGAGTAGAGTTGGCCACCATAGGCTACATTGAATAACCTTCACATCCGTGCGCTTCCCCGGATGATGCCCACGAACCTCTAATATGTGACAATGCTCAAGCACACTGGTGTATTCCTCTTGATGAAAGCACCTCCTTCCGATACAATCTTCGCACTCACGAAATATGTACAATTCCTTCCACTAGTAAAAATGAATCTCTGATAGGAACTGGTATACCTTAAGATTGGGCCAATATTGTGTAACTTTCTTGGAAAGAAGATAGTTCACAATAACAGCGTACCATGAATGTTAGGCAACAGACAAGATAGCCTCATCTATAAAGGTCTGTAATCCGAAAAAGGTGATCTGCCACAACATTTTTGACTCTAGGTTTGTCTCAAATCTCTAAATCAAACTCATGGAGAAGAAGGATCCATCTGATAAGGTGTGGTTTGGCATCCTTCTTGGTCTGTAATACCATATGGAAGTATATCACGTGTATACTATAACTCTAAAACCAAGCAAGTATGACAGAACTTCTCTAAAGCGAACACTACTGCTAACATCTCCTTCTTTGTAACAGTGTAGTTGATATGCCTCATCCAGAGTCTTGCTATCATAGTGTTTGGCAAATGCTATACCATCTCGTCGCTACCCTAAAACAACTCCAACTGCGAAATCCGATGCATACATCATGATTTCAGAAGGGAGAGACCAATCATGTGGCTGAAGGACAAGATCTCCAGTAACCATCTCTTTCTTCTGATGAAATGCAAGGATGACTATCTCATCAACAATAAACTCACTCTCCTTGCATAGAAGCTCAGTCAATGGCATGGAGATAATTCCGAATTCATTGATGAATTGCCTATAAAATCTAACGTGACCATGAAATGACCCCAATATCATTAATCTTCGCTGGGTCAACCTCCATATCATGTTTGGAGATGGCATGTCCCAATAAATCTCATTAGTCACCATAAAGTGACTCTTCTCCAACGAGAGCACTAAGTTTACCTCACAACTTCTCTGATGTACTCTATTTAAATGAGTAAGGCATGTGTCCATCCTATCCCTGTAGACCAAGAAATTGTCCATGAAGACCTCAAGAAAACTTCCTACAATGTCAACAAAAATTGCAAACAAACACCTCTGGAATGCGGCAGGGGCATTACACAATCCAAAGGGCATCTGTCTAAAGGCATAGGTACCAAACAAACAAGTAAAAGTAGGCTTCTCCTGATCCTCTAGAGAAATTGCTACCTGGTTATATCTTGTATACACATCCAAGAAAGAAAAGAACTCCTTCCCTGTCAGCCTCTTAATAAGTTGATCAATAAAAGGCAGTGGAAAATTATCTTTTTTTGGTCACTGGGTTCATGCACCGGTAATCTACGAAGATATGCCATGAAGTGGGTACACGAGTTAGAATATCCTCAACACAGTCATTCATCACAATTGTAATCTCGGAATTCTTTGAGACCACATATAACAGACTTTCCCACATGGAATACAAAATGGGATAAATGAAGATAACATCACACCTTTTATCGATCTCTGTCATGACAACATCTCGAAGATTAGGATTCACACAGTGTTAAAACTCATGGGTCAGCATGTTGTCATCGTCTAAGTAGATATGATGCGAGCACAAAGTTGGACTAATCCCATGGAGATCTGAAGTACTCCAGCCAATAACCTTGTGATTTCTCTCAAGAACAATTAGCAAACGATATTCCTGGTCATCAATCAACTACAAACTGATGATGACCGGAAGCATCTGGGGGCACCTGCAAGGAAGGCATGCTCTAGAGTTGAGGGTAAAGCTTTGAGCTCATTTGATGTCTGAATTGGCTCCACAACAACCACTTCAACTACATTGATAGAAGGTATAAGATCTGCACTCTTTGAACTATCCATTGTTGCTATTGTAGGATCAGCATGCAATGCATTAAAATGGTTTGCAATGAATGCTCTCTTCTCAAATACAGATGGCTCATTAGGATGCGCAAAGATCTCAGAAAACACATCAACAAAAATCTCAAAAATCTCAGTAGGAGGAATATCATCATCTTAGAATAATGTATCTCAGGAAAATTAGAATGTACCTTTTAAAGTAACTCAGAACGTGTCTTAGGTAACTCAATAGTAATCTCATCAGCATATACCTCAAAAAACTCAGTATGATCTTCAGAATACAGCTCAGACAGTCCATCGACTAACAACTCTAAATCATCAACAAGGTAAATAAAGGTGACAATACTTTCTAAGGGTTCCTTCTGAGCAAGGAACTCTTTGGTATCCATGAAATTAGTAAATAGATCACTATCGCGTATCTCTTCTAGAAAATCACATTTCTCTGAATATGGGATATCTGACTCCCTGTCATCTATTGTTGGTGGTGGTCATGACATCGGATATGGGATCATCTCAATCTTCACCTTTTCTCTACAAGAGTGAAAGATGATCTCTCCAGTATGATAATAAACTATCGCTTTGGTCGTTTGAAGGATTGGCCGACCAAGTATGATCGGGGTACGGAGTAACAGTGCAGGTGTATCATTGTCCATAACAATGAAATCAACTGGGAAGCTCAAGACTAAAACTGTTACAATAACTCCGCGAGAATGCCCATTGGCCTATTGATCGATCTATCAGCTAATGGAAGGATCATCCAGGCCGATCTAAGAGGCCTCACGCCAAACTCTATGAGTAGAAAGGATGGCATAAGATTGATCGAGGATCCGCTATCGAGTAGAGTATCACCGAACTCCTAATAAAAAATCATATAACGGATGTGATGTGCTCCCTTATCTTTGTTTTTTGGCGGGAGGTTGTTGATGGTGTAAACTGTGGCCTTTGTCAAAATGTACTTTTCGATCCTTGCACGTATGTTCTGCTTTGGCTGATGCTTCCTAGTACATGCTTCTTTCATTCCCTTTTTAACTGCAGGCATGTACTCCATGGCCTTTAGGTTGGCATCTCTAAAAAGATGTTTTGAAGGATATCTACCACTCTAGGATTAGATAGGGCCATTTTGATGTTTTTGGATTTTTCTTTTGATCAATGTGGTGCCTCTTTATAAGAATAAATGAGACATTCAAAATTGTTCAAATTATAGAGGTATCAAGCTGATGAGTCACACTATGAATATTTGTGAACGTGTGATCGAAAGAACGTTGAGGCAAGTTTCCAAAGTAAAAGAAAACCAATTCTTATTCATGTCAGGTGATTCAATTATTGAAGACATCCATTTGTTGAGGAGAACAATGTAGATTTATAGAGATAAAAGGAAGAACCTCCCTATGATCTTTACTGATTTGGAGAAGGCTTATGATTATGTCCAATGAGAGATATTACGGAAAATTTTGGTGAAGAGACAAGTACCAGTCCTATACATTAACCTCATAAAGGATATGTATGATAAGGTTTTATCTTATGTAAGGACCCTGCCTGGGAAGACTGTCTATTTTGACATCAACATTGGTTTACATCAAAATTTAGCTTTGAGACCATTTTTTACTTTCATTATGGACAAGTTGACAAGTCACATTGAGAATGAATTACCTTAGTGTATGTTATTTGTTGATGATATTTTATTGATTGACGAAACTAGAGACGGAGTAAATGAGAAGCTTGAGGTCTGGAGACATGCATTGGAGACTAAATGATTTCGTATAAGTAGGGCTAAGACGGAATATAAGGAGTGCACCTTTGATGGAAGCAATGGTGAAGGAATAAAGGTGAAGATTGGTGATTATAACATTCAAAAGAGAGATTCTTTTAGATATCTGGGATCTATTTTGCATCATGATGGGGAAATTAATAGAGATGTTACTAATAGAATAAATGCAGGCTGGCTAAAGTGGAGAGGAGACTCTGTTGTTTTGTGTTATAAGAAAATTCCTTTAAAAATTAAAGGAGAGTTTTACAAAGTAGCCATGAGACCTGCTATGCTCTATGGATCTGAATGTTGGCCTTTGAATCAGAGACATGTGAAGAGAATGGTTGTAGCAGAAATAAAAATGCTAAGGTGGATATATGGACACAAACGTAAAGATTGGATTCAGAATGATGCAATCAAAAATAAAGTTGGTGTAGCTCTGATGAAGGATAAGATACGAGAAAACCTCTTAAGATGGTTTGGGTATTTGCAAAGAGGGTCAGCTTATGCAATAGTTAGGAGATGCGAGTGTTGGGATGTTGAGCCTCCTAACAGGGGGCAAGGACGACCCAAGAGATGGTCAACAAAGACTATATGAAGGGATCTTAGGTTTTGGTATATAAGCCCATGATTGACCCAAGATAGATCTAAATGGAGGCAAAGAATCCATGTAGTGGACCCTACTTAATTTTGGGAAAGGCATTGTTGTTGTTGTTGTACATGGATTCAATGTACATGGAACATAATAAGGTGAAACATCAAACCGCTTATTTCTCTTACTAATATCAGAATCAACATATACAAAAGGATGATTAAAATAAGTTTTTATAGTATCATCTAATACATGTGTATAAATAAAAATAAAAGGGAAAATAGAAGCGGTTGCTCGATCTGCTAGTGCTGAAGAAGACTCTGAGGTAGGTATGTTCTTCCTCATAGATGACTCGGCATTACATCTTGCTCTGTTCCATTTTCTGTGATTTTCTAGATAATGGTAAAGAATAAGGTGATAAAGAAGAAAGTAAAGATGATCTTTTCCTCCATGGTCTGGAACTGCAAAACCGGATCACTACTTAGCTGGTGAAGAAGAAGATGCAGTCGGTGTAGCTCTCTCAACTACTCGATCCCATAATTCCAACCGATGTTAAGGCGACAACAATCTCCTACCACTCTAAGAGAAATGGTGTAAGATAAACATGTAAAATTAAAGGCCATAACTGTCTCGGAGGCGGTTGGATCATAGAATAAATGCTCCTTGCATCTAAAGTTGTTGGGATTGGCTTTGACCTGTATTGGTATAAGTGTCTTTGTTCTAGTCATGTCGTCGAGCCTCTGAGTCAAATCAATCATGTTCGTCATCAAGATTGCTAGTTGATCAAGGGTGCAACAGGGTTCCCAACAATGGGTTGTCTAGTCTGGTAGTGTAGAGGTTGTAACCAGAATATTGTTGCTACTGATATGTGTAAGGAGGAGGAGGATGTAAATAATACTGCCAAGAATATGCATGCTACTGGTAAGGATATGGATGGTAAGAGTGTGCAGGCTACATCGGTTGCTAATATCCATGTCTCTAAGTCTGAAAATTTGGTGGAGACGAAAACTGGTGAGGCTGTGAAGGATGATGGTGCTAGGGTTGTGGTCTCCCTCCCTCAAACTAGTGGGTGGGCCTCCGACTTGATTGTGAACCCAACCGACCTTACCCTGATGGACGAGGCTGGTTGCGCTCTCGATCAAACCCAATGTCCTTCCCTTCCTAGATATGAGTTGAAGGTGGACCCAACTGCTTAGGCAGATAAGGATGCTCTAAATAATACTGCACAACGCATGATGGAGGAGACTGTTGCAGATCTTGATCCGAAGTCTACACGTAGTATACATGTTGGACTGTAGAAGAAGGTACTCTGGTACTCTGTAGTGCGGAAGTAGTAGGCGTACTCGGCTACTTCACTGCAAGTGTATCGAATGCGACACTCTGGCTCTAGCACGAGCTGATGATACTAATTAGAAGCTCCAGATGACAGATAATCTCATCCAGCTTGTCTAGCCGCTTTGTCCTCAGCTTGATCATTTGTAATTTGTTTAACTCATGATTACATCTCGATAATATCTACTTTGCATAGGTGATTCCCAGTAATGGTCACATCGGTGTTGTCCACCATATCCACATAATGAGATGACATCATGTTGGATTTCTGTCGCATATGCTTTTCTGATCTCCTCCCTTATTTCTCTCACTTAGGAAAAAAATGAATTGGTAGATCGACTCTTTGAAGCTTGTAAAAGATAAGAGATGTGTACCTTAAGCCAACATTCTACATGCAAAATGATCCTCGCATAAAAATAAAGATAGTAAACTATCAGAAATGATGCAAGCGAAACATCCTAAGCAGTAACTTCTATTAGCGAGAAAGAACCAAATATTTAACTAAGTCCATCCTACAGTAGGAATAGAAAATGTTATTTAGAGATTTAGACCTACTTGGTTAACTAGCTCAGTCAAGATAATAGAACCTACTTCTATGGCATCAAGCACAAAAAATCACAAGAAAACAAAATAAAAATAGAAGTCAAAGAAAACAAAAACCGGTGAGGTCCCCTAAGTGCACCGATACTTGGTGAAACATACACCACAATCCAAAGAGTATAATATCCAAATAAAAATAAAAAAAAGTGGTAAGCGCCTAAGAATTATTACAATATAATTACAAAAATAATTGGGAAATAAAAGACTGAAATAAAATAAAAAAAATATGCAAGCTGCTCAAAGTGTACTCATATTCTTCTGCACCTCTCATATGCTCTATTGTTGTTCATTGAAGAAATGAGTCACCTTTGCTTCGCTCGGGTTCACCGACACTTCTAGGAATGTTTCCCTCACTCGTCAGGCCCTCACAAGAAAGAAACAAAGAAAAGATGTATCAGATCACAATTATGAAAAATATGAGCAAAATAAAAGAAGAAAATAAAAGCAGAAAATAAAAAAACAAACACATAAAAAACAAGGTGCATAAGTAGCAAAATGAGAAGAACTGGAGAAAGTAATCTCAGATGATTACACAGAGTCAGAACTTGGGGAGCTTTTGGTGTCTAACAAATCAGATCGTGCAAGTGTTGTATGAGCTCCCTAATGGCACACAATACTCAATCTGAGTTCTCACTCCTCAACAATAAGAAGATCCACAAATATATACAGATAAAAATATAGGCACAAAATAACAAAAGAAATGACAAAAAATAAAATAAAAAAATAAAAAGAATGAGATACTACATACACAAACCTAGAATAGCAAGCAAAGAGAGAAAATAAGCCACTTCCGCCATACCTCCCAACAACAGTGCCAATTGTTGAACAAGGCCTTTTAGGGGTTTTAAATAATTTTGAAAAATATAGCAAATATTCACTAGTGATGTCATAAGACAATGAAGGTCTCAAAAAATTATTTTATTTTTTTCAATTCTCAAGCAAACAAAAAGAGGAATGTAAGTGCAAGCAAAATTTGCTATTTATTTACCTATAGTATACAGGATCAAATTCAAGGAGGCTACAATAATCTTGAGGGTTATTTAAATCAAAGGAAAATCAACAAAAAAGAAAGATTTTTTTTATGCAAATTCTTGCTTTTTAGTGGATTTTTATCTTTTCAGTTTTTTAAAGAATTTTTTATTTTTATATATTATATAATTTTATGATATTATATTTTTTAATGATTTATAATTTTTCAAATATTTTTGCATTATTTAATTTTTAAAAACAAACAAAATAAGAAATAAAAAGAAATAAAAAAAGGTTCATTTTGTTTTATTTAAACAAGGTAAAAATTTACATAAAAGCAATAAATTTTTTATTTTAGTTTTTTATAAATTGTCTTGTTGCTTTTGTAATTTTTTTGATCATTTCTATTTTTTAATATTTAAACACAATTAAAAATATGGAAATTAGAAAATAAAGAACGCAAAAAATGCTTTTCGATTTTTAAAATAACAAATAAAATAAAAAATAAACAATGTATATAAAAGCAAGGATTTTTTCAAAGTTTTCAAAAAGACATTTTAAGATTTTTTTGATTTTCTAAGATTTTATACGATTTTTTAGTTATTTTTAGTGTTTTCTGATTTTTTTATCATTTATAAGGAATTTAAAGATGAACTTTATTTGAATTAAAGACCAATCAAAATAAACAACCAAAAATTATTTTACAATTGTTCAAATAGTTTTTAGTTTTTTTTAATATTGCAAACAAGATAAAAATAAGGTGTCTTGCTTTATTAAAAATAGTAAAACTAAATACAATTCAAAACATAAATTAAAGATGATAATATTATTTAGAAACATCTAATGATGAAATTTAGGGAAGTTTTAATCATCACTAAAAATAGTAAGCTCATTTAATAAACAAATTAAAACACTACAACATAGGGACTTAAATGCAACAAAAGTTATTTCTATAAAAAAACAAATAAAAGTATAAGAAATGTAGCAACAAAACTTTAAATTTCACCATAAATAAAACATTTATTAATTCAAAGTGGACCTAATTGAAAATAAAATAGACCATAGGGTTGAAAATGCAATTATTTAAGTTTTCTCAAGAAGACATGTGTCTAATTCGGATTTATTTACAAAAAGATAAAAAGGTAGGGGACAGAGTGCAAAAGCTTTACCAGTCCACATGGCTTAATGCATGGCAGAGATGTGCCTCTTTATCTTGATCCGACGTCTTTGTTTTGGTGCACCAAGGAATGGCCCGATTTTAGTATGGAGATCGTGATCAACGACTGAGCTTTGCGGGAAATCTGACTGTTCATGTGCAAACTATTAGGTGTATTACTTATCGAGTATCTCTGGGAAGCGAAAGAAGAGCAACGAAGAAGGTCAGGCGAGGAGAGTTTTGATCGGTCAGATCTTAGTCGATCTAAACTCGATCTGCCTCCTGAAGGATTCTGCTTGCTCCTACAATTCTCCTCCAGCGATCTCATGCATCACTAAAGGTCGATGTCTTTTGACTTGATATCTGAATCTCTCAATGGTCTAAAGGGCAAAGCGCAGTTCCAGATTGTGATTCCAAGCCCAGCTTCGCTCCTAAACCCTGCAAAAATTTCAGTGCTCGGAGGCGATGTTTCAACAAATGTTATTAATAGAGAAACAAGATAAATGATCGGTGGATGGATACCTCCAATGAAGGTGATCAGAGGTCAAACTCTAAATCTCCAACAATCTGGAGGAGAATAGATTATGGGTGAAGATAAGGAAGGTGCGATGATGGTAATCGGCTAATCGAGGTTTAAAATACATGATCGGGAGCTCCGATCGAGGAAATCAGATCTTGGGTGGTGAAGATCTGATCTAACTAAATATGGAAATTGAAATGCAAAATTAAAGGCAGAATTGATACGAGAATTAGCTAAACTACCCATAGGTAGAAGAAGAAAGTTATAGCCTCAATTTACGACAAGAAGCAAAGAAACTCGACATGGCGGTGGAGCTCTGGAAACATCATGGATTTTGATCTCCGATGATCACCTCACACTCCCAGTTGACAGAATCAACATTCCGTCACTGCCTCAACATTCGGGAACCACCCTCTGACGAAATAATCATGGAAAATGATTTGGTGGTAGGTGAGATCTAGAGGGGATTTTATAGAAGTGAGATACTGTGAAATTCAAAAGGTTGAACCGTGTGAACCGAGATTGAATCCACGAAATTATTATCATGTTATAGAGAGGCTTATTTGGGCTACAATTTGATGAAGAAATTTGGGGTAAAGGTTGAGTGGATTGATCAGGAAAAAGAATGAAAGATGCTCTGATGAGGAAGCTTTATTGGGCAAACATGTAGAAAGGGTTTGTCCGTGGCAACGGACCATGGTCCTCCAATAAGAACGCACGTACACTACAGGACAAAACACACTACATGACAAAATAGCCAAAAATGTAAATAAATTAGAAAAATAATAAATAAAGTTAAAAATAAATAATGTAAATAAAAAATTTTAGGAATTAAAAATCTTATTTATGGTGAATTGTAATAGATTAAATAAAATAAATGAATAGGTTAAAATAAATATTAACCTTAATCCATGATCAATGGTCTTCCATCGAGTTGAAGAGTTCCATCACCATGAATTGTATGCTAGAGATGCATGTCCGAATTGGTAGCTCATGCATACAGGCGCACATGGATCGAACTCTTTTCTTCTCGAAAGAGTAAGGTCGTATGCGTAGTGACCCAATATTGGTTCCTCATATTATTGGAGTGTTATTATATTGCGCAAAGCGAGTTTTATCCTGGTTGACTGTTTATTCAATTAACAACGGGTCTACATCACCTTATGGGTGGTGGACTTGGATGTTAAAGACTGAACCCCAATGTTGGTTCCTCATATTATTGGAGTGTTATTGGATTGCGCATAGCAAGTTCTATTCTTGTTGACGGTTTATTCAAATAATAATGGGTCAACATCACCTTATGGGTGGCGGGCTTGGGTGTTAAAGACTGAATTAGGAAATACAAGTTGGACTTGCAAGCAAGAATGAGTTCCCTCTTCTTCTTATCTTAGTTGTAGTTTCTCATATTATTAGGGTGTGACAAAGGAAGAAAGGTGATCCCAAATCTTTCTAGAGGTATATCAATAAATATCTCTTGCTTTGAAAGTTTAATACCTGAATGGTCTTTCAAAGTTTAAAAGGCAAGACAACTTTGATTTAAAACAATAATAACCTTTACGAAAGATATATATTTATGTAAGTTAACTTATTTCAATTAACCTTCATTAAATACACTCAAATCCATAATCATGACAACTGTCATGGATTGGATACATGATTAAGATGTAGTACTTGCATTTGGACACATAATGTATGTGGTTGTAATGTGCATGTTTCCTAATTATTATGAGGATTGACAACTAAATAGACAATAGTGTTAGCAATGTGAGCCCGAGGCGAACCATTCCTACAATAAATGTTATTGTAATAAATGATTCATCAATAAAAGTTATTGATTTTGTTTCACTCCCTTTCTGATATTGAATGAATGAATGCACTATAAGGTCCCTCTGTACAATAAGGGTTATGTACCATGGCCAACTTGATAATCATACAGTTGTTGATTCAATGATTGAATCATAGAGGCTGATGCTTGGATGAATATCTAAGGAGTTAGATAGAGGACTCATCAAGCATCATCAATGATTAACAAGTAGTGATCTCTAGTCTGTGTGGGAGATGGCAATCCCATCTCATTAGACTGATATCTGATCGACCTCTTGATGCAGGTCCTCTGCATAGGAATATTGATTCGGAGGTATCAGATTAGTTGAGTCAATGAGTTGACTTAACGAGATCGAGATAACCAAAGACCTATGATGAATACTGTCACATCACATGCAAACATCCTCTGACCAGAGACAGATATATTACTATATGTCTGAGCATGTACATTTGGCAGACCAATAGGTTGATGACCTAATCAAGGTCTATACACCGGCGAGCTGGTGTGCATGTAAGGGCATATGAGTGATATGATCTCTCAAAGGGATCATACAGGTTCACTTATGAACCGGGAGACATGAGCTCACTCATGAGGGATTGGGATTAACCAAATTCCATGCATGGTCATCATGCTTCAGAAGCATGATATGAATTTGAAGGTAAGATATATGCTTTGTGAAAGCATATGATCTGTACCATATCCCAAAGGACCAAGATTGAGAAACTTAATGATCAGACTATGAAGATGACAGTGTAAAAGTCATCTTTATCTTCATGATGATCATGAGTCTTCCAGTATGCAGGATGTGCAGGTATTAGGAATACCTGAAGGGTGATTTGATCATAAACGATTGTATAACCATGACGCTTCCATTCCGAGGGAGTGATGAAACAGGTCTGGATTTTAGTGACTCCTCTCATTAGAGAAGTGACCTAATCTTAGTCCATGTACTGGACATTGATCTGAATGAGATTCAGATGCAATGAGAAGATTAGGTTTACGGTCTTGATTTAATGAAGCATCTATGAGAGGTCCATGGGATCTAGATTTGAGATGTGATCTCAATATCCAAGTCACTATACGTGGAACAATACAATCGCCCTGTCCTTATCTCCAAGTATCTGAGGAGAAATAGCATTGTTCTTAAATGGTTTAAGAGCAATTCCATAAGATCTAAGCAAAGAGAAGTTGATAATTAAATGTGATTTAATTATCATGATGTATGAGAAGTTATCCAATATAATTAAATGTGATTTAATTATTATGCATAAGAATAATGTGGATTGTAATATCCAATTATTCCTAATATATTATAAATGTGATTTATAATGTATTAGAGAGAGATAAATATAATTTATATTAGTAGATTGATTATTAATGTGTATTGGATACACATTGACTAATTAATTGAAAATGTAAATTACATTTTGTTTTGGGTTGTGGATTTGATTCACAATATTCCAATGTCAAGATTGCAATATTCCCAAAATTAATTGAGAATTATTTTGGTGAATTAATATATCAACAAGATGTTATTGGTAAAATAAGTAGAGAGAATAATAAGGAGATTGGACTCCTCATTTGGAATGAGGGGGGCGGCACTCAATTCCCTTGGGGAATTGGTGGCCGTCCCCTCTCCCAAATAAGGAGAGTATCTCCTTTGTCTTCTCTCTCTCTTATTTGATTGATTTAGATTTGGTATTAATATTTATTTGATTTATCAAATATATTTTATCAAATTAAATCACAAGTTGTTGGCTTTTGCCAACAACAATCTTGACCATTGGATTGACATAAATCAATCTCAACCATTGATTTTATGTGACACATGGATTGAGATCCATGGATCCCAAAACCCTATAAATAGAGAGGCACCCTTGGCTCTCTCTTTACACATGCTATTGTAGCAAATCTCTCTCTCTCTTTCTCTCATACTCGACAGCCCTCTCTCCCTCTTCCTCTTGGTGGCCATCCACCCTAGTGGAGGGAATCGTCGTCGTCTTCGCCTTCGTGCTACCGCTTCGAAGCTCTGCGGTTCTCCGTCTACTTCAAGTGCTTCGCCCGCGAAGGAGACGTTCGATCTCGTGCGACAAGATCAGGAGCAACCGCGCTTGGATCAACTTCTTGGATTGCGAGGACACCGCGGTTCATCCCCGCGCTCGCAAGCGATCTCTCCGACGATCGGACTTGAGACTGGAGGTCTCTTCTCTTAGAGACTCGATCAACCACGCTTCAAGAGGTATTGCATTATACTTGCTGTGGTTATAGATGAAACGATCCGAGAATGGTTCTTGGATCATGTGGTTTCATCGAATAATTTTTTTTTAAATTCCGCTGCACCGAACAACTAGTGCGACTAGTCGTTCTTCGTCGTATCCGATACGACGCTCACGCTTCCGTGATGCGCTTGAGGATCTCTCCATATCCTTCAAGTGGTATCAGAGCCTTAGGTCGATGGTTTCGAATAGTGATTCGTTAACCAAGGACGACTTGGGTTCGTTTAGGTCGCGAAAGTTTTCATCGCATTTGATTTCGCAGATCTGTTTAGTAAATAAATTCGGCACTGTTTAAATTGTTTAAACACGAATTTTACTTGTATTATGTTCCCCATTAAATAAGGAAACCATAGGATCTGAGTTTGCGTAAATCGGATTTCGTATGCTCGAGATATGGTCGTTTTATTGGACATGTATGCACTGTTGCGGGAACTGTGAATCTGAACGTGATTAAAATGTTAATTACTGTTTAGACTTGCCTCGAAATGCGTGAAACAACACTTAGGTTCTGTCCTAAATCAAATTAGCAAACTTTAGAAATTGACTTTTCTTAATTTGGATTTAATATGATTGAGATATGCCAATTTTAGTAAGTAGGGGTCACTGCTGAAATTGCTTTCCTAATCTAGAACCAAGTGATTGTCAATTAGTGAAATTAATTGTTAATTTCGTGAAATAATCTTGAAAAATATTTGAGAAATATTGAAACATGATTATTTGCCTAATTGACTTGGCCCCAACCAATTAGTTGATTAGATTTGATCTAAACCTTAATTGAAATTACAATCATCAAACTTCTTGCTTGAATAGGACTTGGGAATTTGCCTAGCAAATTTCCTTAAAATCAAAATTGTTTTGATTACTATATGGTATAATTTCGGTTGAAGAACCGATGATCATCTCAAGTACAAAATAATCAATTTGGCATTATCCTTTCCCGAGGTGGATATGGTGTCTAGTCGGGGATCGCTGGGTCAGCGGGTTGCAACGTATGTGGTCCGCCCCACTCCTGCCGGTACTGGCCATGACAGCGGGTAGGGCCGGGATAATGTCCGAGGGATTATGATGTATTTTTCTAATTATTAAAATTCGAATTAATACGTACTTTGAGAATAATATCATATATGTATATTCAAGCATAAAATTAAGTTTGATTGATTAAATTGGATTGATAATTAATTTAATATGATTAAGTTAATTATATCCAATTGAAAATACTCTAATATGATTAGAGTTAATAATTCCCTTGGAAGAATTAATTATATGAATGAGATTCATAGTAATTAATTAAATTTGAATAAGAGATGGAGGATCACATAAGTGACATCCATGGTCTCCCGTCAAGGCGAAGGGTTTCGTCGCCAAATATTATATGTGGGAGACGCCTGTCCGAAGTGACAGCTCCCACATATGATCCGTTTGGATCGGGCTCGTCGCTTCTCGAAAGAGTAAGGACGTATGCGTAGTGACCCCAATATCGGGTCCTCATATTATTGGGGCGATATTGGATTGCGCATAGCGAGTTGTATTCCTGTTGACGGTTGATTCAATTAATGACGAGTCAACATCACCTTAGGGGTGGTGGGCTCGGGTATTAAAGACCGAATTGGGAAATGCAAGTTGGACTTGCAAGGCGGAATGTGTTCCCGCTTCTCTTTATCAGAGTCATAGGTTCTCATATTATTGGGATATGACAATGATAAAGAGGAGATCCCAGTTCTTGCTTGAGATATATTGGTAAGTATATCTCCTACTTTGAAAGTGAATAAGGGAATAAACTTTCATAGTTGACATAGCAAGACTAATTTGATTTAAAATGCCTTAATCAAATAAAATAAATTGAATATATGATTATATGTTCTAATATAGTGCATTCTCAATTTCAGAAAATGAAGGCCATGAACCCACTGAATAGGCTTCTGGAGGTCAACCAATTGACCGGACCAAATTACTCGGATTGGATCCGTAATTTGGAGCTTGTGCTTTCAGCGGAACGCATCAGTTATGTGCTCCATGATAACAAACTTGAAAACCCTAAATCTAAGGAAGACAAAGCATATAATGACAAGTATGATGAAGATCATGTCTTGGCTAGATGCTATATCTTGGGTTCTCTCTCCAATGTTCTTCATAAGCAACATGTGGAGATGAGCACTTGCCAGGATATCATGCAGAATCTAAAGGATATGTTTGGTGACATTAACCACACCCAGTGGTACAATGTTATGAAAGATCTTCTTCGCTGTAAGATGCAGGAAGGGACCTCGGTCTGCGATCATGTACTCAAAATGTTTGGGTACTTGTCAGAGCTTGAGACTCTGGGAGCAACGATGGATGCAGACATGCAATCTAATTTCATTCTGTTGTCATTGCCCAAATCTTTCAATAACTTTGTAGTGTCATTCCACATGAATAAGCTGGAACTGACAAATGTTGGGCTTCTTGCTGCATTAAAGTCTGCAGAAGACGTAATGAAGAAAGATGGTCCCTCTGGCACTGCAATGGTTGCACAGGTCAAAGGGAAGCGCGGTCGGAAGCAAGGTTCTCGGAAGGGCCCGACCCAGAAGAGAAAGAAGAAGGGGCAAGGTGTTGCCTCATCTTCCAATGCATCCACTTTAATGGCGTCGAAGAAAACCGACGTTTGTCACCACTGCAAGAAGCCGGGGCACTGGAAGCGTAATTGCCCAGATTACCTGAAGTCGGTCGACAAAGGTAAAGCCCCAGCAGGTATGAAATCTACATTCATCATTGAAACCAGCTTTCTCGTTGGACGAGAAGGAAGTTGGGTAGTTGATTCTGGTGCTTCTGTTCATGTATGCAATTTGTTGCATTTGTTTCAGGAAACTAGACAGCTTGAAGAAGGGGAGATAGTCATCCAGATGGGATCTGATGCAAGTGTTGCAGCAGTCGCCGTCGGGACCTGCAGACTATCATTATCTAGTGGAAGAGTCCTAATACTTAAAGAGTGTCTTTATGTACCTGAAGTCAGAAGGAATTTGATATCTGTATCTAAGCTAGTTAGAAATGGATATTCATTCCTATTTTGTAATAAATTAGTCATAAATCATTATGATAAATATATTGCAGAGGGTATTTTGACTTCTGGAGGACTCTATGAATTGTGCATTAATGAGCATGTCATGAATGTTACAACCACTAATAAAAACCCTAAAAGATCCAGGAGTAATATAAATCATTCAAACATGATTTGGCATCAAAGGCTTGGTCATTTATCTGTTGATAGGATCAATAGATTGATAAAGGATGGACCTTTGGATTTTCTACAGGTTCAGCCTTTACCTACCTGTGAACATTGTATTCGAGGTAAAATGACCAGGATGCCTTTTCGTAACAAGGTTACAAGATGTGAAGGTATTATTGACCTAATACATACTGATGTATGCGGTCCCTTCAGTACCGCGACCCGAAATGGATATCGATATTATTTGACGTTTATTGATGACCATTCGCGATACGGGTTTATCTTCCTATTACGTCATAAGTCTGAAACCTTTGAAAAGTTCAAAGAATTCAAGGCTTTGGTTGAGAACCAAACCGATAGGAAGATTAAACGAATTCGATCTGATCGAGGTGGCGAATACCTATCAGATGAATTTAAGGAATACCTTAAAGAGAATGGAATTATTTCCAATCTCACTCCTCCTGGAACTCCCCAACTTAATGGTGTTGCTGAAAGACGCAACAGAACCATCATGGATATGGTTCGTTCAATGATGACTAAAGCACATTTACCACTTAGTTTCTGGGGATATGCAGTAGAGACTGCAATATATATCCTAAATAAGATTCCTAGCAAATCTGTACCTAAGACTCCTCATGAGCTCTGGTATGGAACCAAACCTAGTGTTAATCACTTGAGGGTTTGGGGTTGCTTGGTCCATGCAAAGAATGTGGATGCAAGTAAGCTAGAATCTCGCTCTCGTGAGTGCTACTTCATTGGGTATGTTAAAGATGGTATTGGATATCAACTTTATGACCCTGAGACCCAAAAGGTTTTTGTCTCTAGAGATGTGAAATTTCTGGAGGATGATTTCCTTAAAGGTCAAGACAAAAGTGAAGTAGAGGAACTCATTGAGTCCCCTGAGGACTCTGAGCTTCCTGAACCAGAAACTGAAGAGATAAATAAAGATGAAACACCTATACCTCTTCGAAGGAGTTAGAGGGTGGTTGCACCACCTGAAAGGTATGGATTCCATGTGTCAGGTGAAACTGACAGTGATCCTACTTCATTTGATGAAGCACTCGCGGATCATGACATGGATAGATGGATGCTAGCAATGAAGTCAGAAATTGACTCCATGCATAAGAATGGTGTATGGACCCTAGAGGATCCACCTAAAGGGGTAAAACCTATTGGGTGCAAATGGATCTTCAAGAGAAAGAGGGGACCTGATGGGAAAGTAGAGATTTTCAAGGCACGGCTCGTAGCCAAGGGCTACACACAGAGAGAAGGCATCGACTACGATGAGACATTCTCTCCTGTGGCTATGCTTAAATCCATCAGGGCATTGCTAGCTATAGCTGCATATCTTGACTACGACATGTGGCAGATGGACGTCAAGACGACTTTCCTCAATGGATACCTCGAGGAGGATATCTACATGGAGCAGCCCCAGGGCTTCATAACTGAGGATGGCAAAGTATGCAAGCTGAAGAAATACATCTACGGGCTCAAGCAAGCTTCTCGTAGCTGGAACATCAGATTTGACGAAACCATAAAGAGTTATGATTTTGTGCAGAATCCTGATGAACCTTGTGTGTACAAGAAGCTTAGTGGGAGCGCCATTGTGTTCATCATGCTTTATGTAGATGACATCCTTATCATTGGGAATGATACAGGGATGATGACCAGTGTGAAGATTTGGCTGTCCCATACCTTTGAGATGAAAGATCTTGGAGAAGCCTCTTACATCTTGGGTCTGAAGCTGTTCAGAAACCGAGAGAAGAGGATATTGGGATTGTCACAACAAGGATACATTAAGAAGATTCTTGAACGATTCCGTATGGATAGTTCCAAGAAAGGATTCCTACCCTTAAGACATGGTATCCACCTGTCTAAATTAATGGCTCCTCAAACTGTTGAGGAAAAGAAGGCCATGGCTGGATGTCCTTATGCATCAGCTGTAGGAAGCTTAATGTATGCCATGATGTGTACTAGGCCAGATATCTGCCATGCAGTGGGAGTGGTAAGCCGTTACCAATCCTGCTATGGAGAACAACACTGGAATGCAGTAAAGAACATATTCAAATATCTTAGACGGACGCAAGATTACATCTTGGTCTATGGAGATGGTGATCTCCAAGTCTTGGGATATACAGATTCTGACTTCCAATCGGATATTGATGATCGAAAGTCGACATCAGGGTTTGTGTTCCTGTTGAACGGTGGTGCTGTGAGCTGGAGAAGCAAGAAGCAGGACACTACGGCAGATTCAACAACAGAAGCCGAATACATTGC
The DNA here is from genome assembly GCA_037367405.1 of Ottelia alismoides. NCBI lineage: Eukaryota > Viridiplantae > Streptophyta > Magnoliopsida > Alismatales > Hydrocharitaceae > Ottelia > Ottelia alismoides. The sequence goes on from JAZKJV010002739.1 coordinate 651,150, forward strand.
CGCATCGGATGCTGCAAAGGAGGCGGTGTGGTTGCGCAAGTTCGTCCAGGAGCTTGGCGTAGTTTCCTCTGATACTCCCATCCCTCTACTCTGTGATAACACAGGAGCCATTGCCCAGGCGAAGGAACCCAGATGGCATCAGAAGAGCAAGCACGTAGAAAGGAAATACCACATCATTCGGGAGATTCAAAAGCGTGGTGACATCATCATCACCAAGGTGGCCTCCGCCGACAACGTTGCTGATCCTCTTACCAAACCTCTGACACAGAAGGTTTTTGACCAGCATGTAATGAGTATGGGTTTAAGGCTTGTTCCTGAATGGTTCTGAGGGCTAGTGGGAGATTGTTAGCAATGTGAGCCCGAGGCGAACCATTCCTACAATAAATGTTATTGTAATAAATGATTCATCAATAAAAGTTATTGATTTTGTTTCACTCCCTTTCTGATATTGAATGAATGAATGCACTATAAGGTCCCTCTGTACAATAAGGGTTATGTACCATGGCCAACTTGATAATCATACAGTTGTTGATTCAATGATTGAATCATAGAGGCTGATGCTTGGATGAATATCTAAGGAGTTAGATAGAGGACTCATCAAGCATCATCAATGATTAAAAAGTAGTGATCTCCAGTCTGAGTGGGAGATGGAAATCCCATCTCATTAGACTGATATCTGATCGACCTCTTGATGCAGGTCCTCTGCATAGGAATATTGACTCGGAGGTATCAGATTAGTTGAGTCAATGAGTTGACTTAACGAGATCGAGATAACCAAAGACCTATGATGAATACTGTCACATCACAGGCAAACATCCTCTGACCAGAGACAGATATATTACTATATGTCTGAGCATGTACATTTGGCAGACCAATAGGTTGATGACCTAATCAAGGTCTATACACCGGCGAGCTGGTGTGAATGTAAGGGCATATGAGTGATATGATCTCTCAAAGGGATCATACAGGTTCACTTATGAACCGGGAGACATGAGCTCACTCATGAGAGTTGGGATTAACCAAATTCCGTGCATGGTCATCATGCTTCAGAAGCATGATATGAATTTGAAGGTAAGATATATGCTTTGTGAAAGCATATGATCTGTACCATATCCCAAAGGACCAATATTGAGAAACTTAATGATCAGACTATGAAGATGACAGTGTAAAAGTGATCTTTATCTTCATGATGATCATGAGTCTTCCAGTATGCAGGATGTGCAGGTATTAGGAATACCTGAAGGGTGATTTGATCATAAACGATTGTATAACCATGACGCTTCCATTCCGAGGGAGTGATGAAACAGGTCTGGATATTAGTGACTCCTCTCATTAGAGAAGTGACCTAATCTTAGTCCATGTACTGGACATTGATCTGAATGAGATTCAGATGCAATGAGAAGATTAGGTTTACGGTCTTGATTTAATCAAGCATCTATGAGAGGTCCATGGGATCTGGATTTGAGATGTGATCTCAATATCCAAGTCACTATACGTGGAACAATACAATCGCCCTGTCCTTATCTCCAAGTATCTGAGGAGAAATAGCATTGTTCTTAAATGGTTTAAGAGCAATTCCATAAGATCTAAGCAAAGAGAAGTTGATAATTAAATGTGATTTAATTATCATGATGTATGAGAAGTTATCCAATATAATTAAATGTGATTTAATTATTATGGATAAGAATAATGTGGATTGTAATATCCAATTATTCCTAATATATTATAAATGTGATTTATAATGTATTAAAGAGAGATAAATATAATTTATATTAGTAGATTGATTATTAATGTGTATTGGATACACATTGACTAATTAATTGAAAATGTAAATTACATTTTGTTTTGGGTTGTGGATTTGATTCACAATATTCCAATGTCAAGATTGTAATATTCCCAAAATTAATTGAGAATTATTTTGGTGAATTAATATATCAACAAATTGTTGTTGGTAAAATAAGTAGAGAGAATAATAAGGAGATTGGACTCCTCATTTGGAATGAGGGGGGCGGCACTCAATTCCCTTGGGGAATTGGTGGTCGTCCCCTCTTCCAAATAAGGAGAGTATCTCCTTTGTCTTCTCTCTCTCTTATTTGATTGATTTAGATTTGGTATTAATATTTATTTGATTTATCAAATATATTTTATCAAATTAAATCACAAGTTGTTGGCTTTTGCCAACAACAATCTTGACCATTGGATTGACATAAATCAATCTCAACCATTGATTTTATGTGACACATGGATTGAGATCCATGGATCCCAAAACCCTATAAATAGAGAGGCACCCTTGTCTCTCTCTTTACACATGCTATTGTAGCAAATCTCTCTCTCTCTTTCTCTCATACTCGACAGCCCTCTCTCCCTCTTCCTCTTGGTGGCCGTCCACCCTAGTGGAGGGAATCGTCGTCGTCTTCGCCTTCGTGCTACCGCTTCGACGCTCTGCGGTTCTCCGTCTACTTCAAGTGCTTCACCCGCGAAGGAGACGTTCGATCTCGTGCGACGAGATCAGGAGCAACCGCGCTTGGATCAACTTCTTGGATTGCGAGAACACCGCGGTTCATCCCCGCGCTCGCAAGCGATCTCTCCGACGATCGGACTTGAGACAGGAGGTCTCTTCTCTTAGAGACTCTATCAGCCACGCTTCAAGAGGTATTGCATTATACTTGCTGTGGTTATAGATGAAACGATCCGAGAATGGTTCTTGGATCATGTGGTTTCATCGAATAAAATTTTTTTAAATTCCGCTGCACCGAACAACTAGTGCGACTAGTCGTTCTTCGTCGTATCCGATACGACGCTCACGCTTCCGTGATGCGCTTGAGGATCTCTCCATATCCTTCAAATAGGACAACAACCTAAGGTTTGTGTATCTCTAAAGTCTTGATCTCTTATCTAGTGTGCTTTGGAAGTAACATGTCAGTGTTGATCACAATTGACAAGATCATTCATAAAAATCGAAGAAGGTGATTTGGCAAACATATGTGACGTCAACATTTAATCATGAATGACATGGTTTGCTGCATTATGCAAAATGGTGGATCGATAAGAGACAATGTACTCAAAATGTTTGAGTACATGTATGAACCTAAGTCTTTTTTTAGTTATGATGAGTGCAGATATGATGAATGTCATCATTCTTCTCTCTCTACTCAAGTCATTCATGGTACATCATATTTATCATATTATATGAATGGTATGAAGCAAAAAATGTTGAAATACTCTTATATTGAAGTCCCTTTAAGACATGTTTAATATAAGAGATCCTTTATCTTAAGAAATGGTTTGTTAAGTATTAAGGAAGTGTAATGGAAGCATGGGTTTGACCCATGTAAGAAGGAGAATCAAGAGTTGGTTTTACTTATGTGACTTCCATACACGTGACATCTAAAGAGTTAATGAATATTAATACTGCAACAAGCTAATGTGTTGATAGTATGACTATCTAGACTATCTGAAATCCTTAAAGAAGGACCAGGATGGTTCATCCAAATATTCTACATATCGTCATTGAAATTCACTTACTTATTAGATAATATTAAAAGATTGATAATTGTATCTCTTTATAATAACACTTGCAATTATTTGCACATGTTTTAGAAGATTGAAATTTTTGATCTTAATGTTTAATAATCAGCCACAAGGGAGTTGATGCAATTGTTGCAACAATCTCCACTGGATAGAAATGTTGTATATTTTCAGTGGGAGAGCCATCAGTCTTAGAGAATGTCTCTATGACCTAGATATTAGAATACATTCATTATTTATTTCTATAGTTGCTATAAATGGACATACATTTTGCAATAGACCTATCATAATGAGTTAAGATGTATATGTTTCAAATAGTAATCTAACATCTAGAGGACTCTACTAATTTAAAATATTAATGAATGGTTCATTAACATTTCTAATACTAGAAATTTCAACCTTAAAAGATCAATAGGAGGATGAAGATAATTTGACAATGATCTAGCATAAAGCCTTGGACATATGTATATTAATAAGTTCAATAGACTTGTAAGAGATGGAATTTTTTTAGATTGTCTGAATGTTCAAATATTACATGTTTGTGAATATTGTACTCGACGTTAAAAATGTCTGATGCACCCTTCTATGGGAATGGTGTAAGATGTTGAGGTATTCAAGACCTCATACATTTTCATGTATGTGGACCCTCTATACCATAATGAACACTAATGACATGTGATATCCATTAATGATTATTCATGGTATGGTTTTTACTCCTTTACACATTAAAACCCGTTAAAATGTTCAAAGATATCATGATTTTTGTTGAGAACCAACGTTGGAAGGAAAATGAAAAGTAGTTGATCTAACCTAGGTAGTCAGTACTTGTTAGATGAATTCAAGGAATACCTTATAGAGAAAGGATTATTATTCCTCTCTCCCTCCTCCTAATACTCCTCAGCTCAATGGAGTTGTAAAGAGATGCAGTTGGATCATGTTAGACATGATCTAAACAATGATGACACTTAGCATAATTACCTATTAATTTCCAAGTATATATGTAGTAGAGACTATAATATATATCCTTAATAAAATTCCATTCTAATACGAACCCAAAACTCCTCGTGAGCTATGGGTTGGAACAATGCTTAGTGTCATACACTGGAGGATTTATGATTACTTTGTCTGTGTCATGACATGGATGCAAGAAAGCTGGAATCTAGCACTTGAAAGTGCTATTTCATTAGGATTATAAAGGAATGTATTGGATACCCACATTATGACCTTGAGATTCTTAAAAGATTTCATCTAAGAATATGATTCTAAGAGGAAGACTTTCTTGAGAATCACGATATGAATGAAGTAAAGGGACTCACTGAATTCTAAACGGATAATGAGTCTTTTATAATTGGAAACTAAAAGGACAATTAAAGATGAAACACTCATACATGTTCAAATCAATTTGAGGGTTATAAGACCACCTAGAGGGTATGGATTCAATGTGAGAGAGATATTTCATAATTATCGAACTTCATATGATGAAGCCTCTATAGGTCATGACATTGAATGATGGATGTTAGAAATAAAGTCTAAAGTAGAGTTTATACACTAGTGTTGTATATGGACCCCCGAGGATCCATGTATATGGGTCAAATCCATAAGGAGTAAACATATCTTCATGAGAAAGAGGGAATCTGATAAGAAGGTAGATACCTTTAAAGCATGGCTCAAAGCCAAGAGCTACACACGGAAAGAAGACATTGATTCCAACGAGGCTTGCTTTCTAATTACCTTGATTAAACCCATTAGAACACTGCTAACTATAGATACACAAATTCACAATGACATCTGGAAAATGGAAGTCGAGATTGCATTCCTCAATGAATACATCAACGAGTATGAAGTAGCCCCGTGGCTTCATTATTGAAGAATGCATGGTGTGGAACTCCATATGGACTCAAATAAGCTTCTTGTAGTTGGAACATCATATTTGATAAAATTATAAAGGTTATTATTTCAGATAGACACTTGATGACCTATGTGAAGATTAGTGGGAGTGTCATTGTGTTCATCATGCTAAATTTAGATTAAAGTCCATATTATTTGGAATGATATAAGGATGATAAAAAGTATTTTATTATTTGGTTGTTTCATACAATGAGATAAAAGATCTCATGGATACCTCATAGATCTTAATTCTGATGTTGTTCAGAAGCAAAGAAAAGAGGGCACTAGGACCATCACAATAGTGGTACACCTTGGAAATATTCTATTTTTCGAAAAACTCCAATGAAAGCTTATTTTACTTAAGATATGGTACTGAGACGTCTAAAGGGATAGAACCATAAAAAGTTGAGGACGTGAATGCCAAAGTTATATTCCCTAGTGCATCAGCTATGGGAATCTCGGTATATGATAGATGTGTACAAAGGCTAGGTGTCGTCCATGTAGTGGGCATAATAAAATGTTACCAATCCTACTATGGAGACGAAACACAAAATTGCAGTAATAATAAACATCTTCAAAGGCACAAGATTTTGATATAGTGATCTCAAAGTCTTTTCTTTAGTGATCTAAAATGTTTTACCTACATTTACCTTACTAGACTTAATATTATGTCTTAATTTGAGGAGATAGAGATCTCCATGAATAAAGGTAAAGCTTATTGGTTATAATAATTATTAAGTCATTATGACAAAGGAATAATAACTACTTTAACAAGATTGAGTATTTGTTACATAAGATGCAACGTTCTCATTGGATGCGAGCGTGGTTATCAAGGAATATGCAAGTATATAAAATGACTTAGCATAGTCTCTCGAGAACAGAATGACTAGTCAGCCGAAATAGCTATTTTTCTAAATAGCTTACGATTAACATATGAGTGTGGGTTTAAAGATTAGCCTATTGAATGGATCTTTGGGCTAGTAGGAGGTCGTTGGACATATGAACCCACAATGAGCCATTATGAAATAAATGTTTGAATTCACTCCTTAATATGAAATGAATAATAACTAATTTGCATAATAGGTCCCTTAGAACAATTAGGATTGCATACCATACCATCTTAATAATCATACAGTCCTTGATTCAATGGTTCAATCATAGTGGATGGTTCTTGGATGATATCTAAAGAGTTAGACTGAGTACTCATCAAGTACCGTCAAATGATTGTTCAGAAAGGATCTCCAGCTTGAGAAAGATATGGCAATCCTTCTCTAAAGGCTGATATACGACCGACCTTTTTATGCACGTCCTCTGCATATGAATAGAGATTCGGCGGTATCAGTTAAGTCAGAACAAAGAGTTGACTTAAGAAAATTGAGATAACCACAACCTATGTCGTATGCACGATATAGGCACACATCCTCTAATCGGAGATAAACGTGTTACTATTAGTCTGGGTATGTACATCTAGATGACCAATAGGTTGATTACCTATTCAAGATATCTACACTGGTGAAATCATGTGCATACAATGACATATGAGTAATAGGATCTCTCAAAGGAATCATACGGGTTCATTACTGAATAGGAAGACATGAGCTCACTCGTGAGATATTGGGATCAAACTCTATCCACGCTCGTCTCACTTTGGAAGCTTGATTAAATTTGTAGGTATGATATATGCTTTTGGAATGTATAAGATTGATACCTAGGTATGATTTGTGCTTTTGGAAAGTATATGTTCGATACCAACTCCTAATAATCAAATGAGAAACTTAATGATAAAACCTTGAAGGAGGCAATTCAAATGTGATCTAAAACTCTAGGTTTATTCCAGGTCTTCTAGTTTGCAGGATGAACATGTATTAGGAATACTCGAGAGTGTTGTGATCTTAAATGATTGTATAATTGTGACACTTCCGTTCCTAGGGAGTGATGAAACAGTTTTGGATTTTAGTGAATCCTCTTAGTCGATCAGTAAATTAGTCTTAGTCTAAATGTTGGACATTGAACTGAATGTAATTCAGATGCAATGAGAAGATAAGATTTACAGTTTGATTTCATCAAACATCTATGAGAGGTCCCCGATATCTGTATTTGATATATGATCTCAATATCCAAGTCATTATACAAGGAATGTACAATCGCCCTGTCCTTATCTCCATGTATCAGCTAAGAAAGCACAGTATTTTTGAAAGAGTTCAAGAATAGTTCCATCGTTGATAATGTATTTGAGAACTGGGAAATTGATGACTAATGTGATTAAACTATAATGAATAATATGAATATGATTCATATTATTTGGACACATGAGAATAGATAATTAAATATGATTTAATTATCAAGGATATGATTAATGTGGATATCATTATACATAACTATCATAAATATTATAAATAAGATTCATAAAATGATGGAGTGATTTAATGTAAATAGTATTTATGAATTAAATGTTAATGTGAATTGGATTCACATTGAACAATAAATTGTAAATGCAATTTACATTTTATATTGGATGAGTGAACATGGTTCATAATTGTTGATGGCATGATTGAAACTATCACAAAATTATTTGAATTTTTTTGGTGAACAATTTTGAAACAAAAGTAGTTGCACATGTGGAATATTTGGAGAGATATGAGATATCTCAATTAAGGAATATGGAATCTACTTTCCCCTTTAAGAGGTTGGATGACCATGGAGTCTGACTCCATGTATGGTCATCCACACTATTAAGGGAATGAGGCTTGTCCTCTTTTCTTTAATTCCACATGAGATTGATTTGAATTAAGTTGAATGTATTGTAAATTATTTGCATTAAATTTAATTTATTTTGAATTAATTATTTATTGTTGCAAATTTATGCAACAAAAATTAGGGACATTGATTGAAACCACAAAATAATCTAGACCCTTCATTTTGAGTGCACATGGATTGAGATCCATGGGCATCCAATTTAGTATAAAAGGAAGGGTAGCCATAGAATTTTCTACTTACATGATACAACAATCGATGAGTAGAAACTCTCTCTCTCCATATTCTTACACATGTCTTCCCTCTCTCTCTCTCAACATTGTGGCCATCCACATTGTTGACCTAGAGAGACTCACAGTCAACATGACGTTGTTGTGCTGTCGGATTGACTGATCGTGGATCTCCTACACCTTTGGTGCTTCTTGCTAGTGAAGAAGGTTTCAGATTTCATGAGATGAAATTAGGAGACTCCTCAATCGGATGATCAACTTGGACTGCATGCAGCTGGTGTCTCATCCACGCACCTGCAAGCACGACCATCGTTGGATTGGACTAGATATAACAATTCTCTTACTTTAGAGACAATGGATTGCAAAAATGCTTCAAGACGTATTCTTATAACTCGTTTGTGATTTTTATGAAACGATTTGAGAAGTGTTCTAGAATCATGTGGTTTCATCTATTTAAAATTTTTTATTTTCCATTTCCTAATGCAACTAGTATGACTAGTTTCCCAAGGTCGTATGTGATGTGACCTACATGCTTTTGTGATGTGCTAAGGCCCAAACCTAAGCCTTCAAGTATAACATCTAGTATATCTATTAGTGATAGGGTCGTCCTATGACTATGAGCACAATATGTAAACCCTAGTAGCTCGAATAACTATAGTGCAATCCTAGATCTACATCAAGAACAACAAAATTTGGGCATGATATGCCAAGTATCCAGTGTTCGGGTACATGCATGAGTCTTCAAATGAAGACTGCTGGAAATAGACATTTATTACAAATTATTAACAAAAAATATCTAAGAAATAAAACCTAATATAACACACTCTCTCTCCTAAAATAAATCAAAAATCTTCATGGCTTCTCAGTGGACTCGATCCACAGAATCACCTACCTCCAATCTTCGAGAGTTGAGTTGGCTATCAAAGAAGTTGCTCCAAGTCCACCGAGTCCCTTGTACTAAAAAGAGAAAAAATATTAAAGAGAGGTACACAAAAATATATAGAAATAATAATAAAGAAATTATCGAGAAATAAATAGAGAATTTATTGATAAGAAAAACGGGGGTGAGGCAGCCTAAGGGTGGAAAATCTAAAATCTAAATCATATAAAAAAACAATCATAAACCATATACCTTCTCGAAAATTGTCTCATTTGACATACTACTTTCTACCCTTCTTAATTAGTGAGAACTACAATGTAGTTAGGTAAAAATAAATTTATCAAAAACCAAAATGATAAATAATATATGAAATAATTTTCAAAATAATTTAATACTTAGTTTGAAAAGAGAGAATTATTTTATGGTTTTTTTGGATTTTTTACAAATTTTATTGATTTTTGAATAAATGGTGCCATGAACTTAAATCAAATATGATGCATGAATTTTTATATTTTTTATGCAAGAAAATAATGAAATGCAATGTGTGGAGAAATTTATGCATTTTTTAATTTGAGAGATGATGAAGTAATGTAATGAGAAGAAAGCCAGAAAGAACTTTTCAATTTTAATACCCAAACCCTAAATTTTAAGAATAATTGATCAATCAATGTCACATTAATTTCCCGACAAAGTCCCTAATTTTCACAGTTCTTATGAGCAATAAAATTAATTATGAGAACAAATTGCTCACAAATGATACATGAATTCCCTTCAAAGTTATTGATGCTCAAAATGGTCTTGAAGTGTGCAATGAAATGTTCTATATGATTGATAATGAAACATGCTTCAAAACAACATAAAGAACACAAAATTTGGCCCACACATGATCAAGATATGAAATATATATCTAAGGACAAATGTAATAAAAATAATTAGAAAAGACTAAAAAATAACCTTCGTAGGGCTTGGCCACAATTATTAAAATATGATTGGACTTCTTTGTAAAGTACCCCACGCAAGGGTATATGTGTGAAATTATAAATCAGGAGATTTATGTCCATAAAATTTTCCAATCATGTGCTTGATGCATGTGAAGAGGGCTTTTTGTAGTATTCAATACTCCTTATGGTATCCAATGTAAATTCCCCAAGGCCAGTTTTTCAGAGCAAATAATGGAAGTACTAGAAGCGAAAGCATTAAAAATTCTGCTGCACATGGTGTTGTCACGTGAGATGCTGGATGTTAGGATGGAGGTTCGGTCTGAATCTCCACATATCTGGTGAAGGTGGCCCTGACCTTCGTTCGGACGTGCGGCTTGGGTGGAGGTGTAGACGTGATGATCGACCGTTGGATTAGATGTTGTCCAATGAGTGACTGCTATGTATGCTTCAATGGTTGGGATGGAGAGAGATGGTCCAATCAACGATGCATGTACATACATCTCCCTTTTCTTCATTTATCTTCGTAGAGGGGCGACTACTTTTGGATCTGACAAAGGGATGTACGAGGGTACTCCTCCAATGCTCTGATGGCAACACATGGTTGGGGTTATCATTGGCGATCAAGAAATTCCAGCTCCGGATGAGTACCAGCTAGAAGGGGTTGATGCTCGAGGTTGGAACATTGGCTTGAACATCAAATCACAAGGAAGAAAGTGAGAATGGAGTGCCCTTGAGGTGTTCACGTAGGAAGAAGCTTTGGATGGTAGTAGATTCTAGCGTGGAAAACTGAAGTTGTGAGAGGGATAGATGATTTGGAGTTGATGTTGTTTGGTAGAGGCAAACGAAGGGGGAAATCGAGCATAATACGAAATGCATGACGAAATGAAGAACCGAAGATGAACAAAGAAGAGGAATAGAAAGAAAGGGAACATGTGTATACCTAGAAGTGTTATTCGTCATGGTTGGAGTCCCAAAGGGGACTCCAATGCTAACCTCCATTCGTGGTCAAAGTACGATAAGGCTCGGTTGCTTGTTGTTGTTTGGAGCTGATGCATAGAGGAGAACTCTTGCGGATCACACCTGATGAGGAAGTCATCGATGGGGGAATCCCAAGGTTGTCATTACAAACCTTTGGTCCCCTAGCTCTCTCTCTCTCTCTTTCAATCTCTATAGATGATGACGCATGAAGGCGGATGACATGATACAGTGGTCGGGAGGCTATTTTTTATTGGAGATGAGTCATGAGACTAAAGGATTTGATTTGGGGTTTGCATGCGATGGATTAGGTAGGGGATAAGATGAAAGGCATTATTTGGTTGAGATCTTCGGTGTCTTTATTCATTGGAAGGTCTCGGTCGTTGGGGAAGAAGGGGATACTGGTGGCTATTGGGTCTCATAATGGATTTGTTTGAGGATAAAAACTGGGAGGGAGTTGGTCGTGAAGATATTGGGTTGCGATGGTGATAAGGATAAAGAAAGGTGGTCGGGTGTTGAAGTTAGCTAATGGGTTGGCCAGAGATAACGACAACTGAGGTGGGGGCAAAGAAGAGGATTGGTGTAAAATCCCGTATTTTCATTTTCCAAAAATCTGAAGTATTTAAGACATCCAAAAAATTCAAATAATCATGCCTCTTCGTAGATTTCGTCGAGATCTTTCCAACGAGCCCAAGAACATCAAATTCTGACATTCCTAGCCCAAGATATCAATGTTTTATGATGGACGGTCGAGATCCATATGTGGATCCGAATCGGATCCGAAACTTGATCCATTTACACCCCTCTTTCTATAAATATACTATGATAGGTTGCTCTCTCCAAAGCCCTAGCCACCATACCCTTCCCTCTCATTGGAGCACCACCATCTTGGTCAGTCTGATCATCGGAAGGCCGTCGTCGACATCGGAGAAAGAGCTCCGATCGAAGATCCGCGGCCACCATCACGTAGGAAAACTTGAGGTCACCGTGGTGCACGCCTCCGCACTACGATCGAGCGACGGAAATACCATTCTGTGTGAGAGGAGATCCCGAGGGAACATCCTCGGAGGTAACGATAATACCCCCTTTTGCTGTTGGGTTCCACGAAAATTTTTCCTATACACTAAAATACCTCTAAAGCCTTATGTGTTTGTAACGATGTTATACCCCCTCTTGCTGTTGGTTTCATACGACTTTGCGCCATATGGTTGAACATGTGTTTAGAGATTGGTTGACCTTATGATGTGTATCATATACAAGTGGAAATGAATATCTTCCTCTTGTTATTGAGCTCCACATATTTTGTTCTCAGGTGCTTGAACCCTCATAGAATCATACGATTTCTTATAAGATCATCTTTAAGCATTCGTTGATTTCTATCATCCGAGTAACGTTCCCTTATATCGTCGTATTTAAGATAAGACTTCGCAAGATTTCTTTTGAAATCGTAGCATGAAAATCCGTAAAGCTCAGTTACTGAATAAGTACCCGTGCCTTTCGTTGTTTTGTTGTCATGGTAATGATACGCTAAATGTTGATATCTAGAGTCCATGTATTATTGTTTTTTTATTTACAGAGGAATTCACTTCCTTGGAATATTAATGTGTTCCATGCAAATTCTTAATGTTTTTTTATAGACGAGAATCCCAGGGGTTGTATTAACACATATTAAATTATAATATGCATGAAGTCTTCATACGTTATTGTCAATCAATGTGTTGACGTTAATAGAATAATATGGTGTTAATTAAATAAGAAGCTCTGATCGGCATCTCTTGTTAACGTTAGATAACAACATAGGTGATAAAATACGTCAGATGCTTATATATATACATACAGTTTTTTTTACAGTATATAAACATACTTAAAAAAATGGTTAAGAGAAATCCTTCCTCGTGGTGGAGTAACATTTTTGCTAGTCATGCCTGATAATTAAAATTTAATGGTCATATTTTTGGCTGAATATGAACCTCGTACTTTTATCAATTCAAGTTATTCAACTCATGTCGATCACTCCTGTGATCCAACTTAAATTATAAAATGACCTTAGTAAAAAAAAACCTATATCTAATGCTCGTTCTTTCGCTCGTTTTTTTACCCGGCATTACAAATTGCTTAAACTTTACTAAGTAGGTAACGAGTAGATGTTCTGTGCATGTGAACTTTGAAATTTGGAAAATACATATTCCATAATTAAGAAAATAAAACTATCCTATGATTAATCTTTTGTAGATCAAAACACTATTGAACTATCTTTTTAAACGTACACCCAAGGAATGAGGTATGAAAAAAAAAGGGAAATTCAACTTATAAAGTGGTTACTGGAAGTGTTGTTGTACAGTGTTGTTAGGCCAAAACAAAAACATGCTCATCAATTCAAGAAAGTCAAAAAGATTCCTTGCATTTCCTTATTTGTAGCTAATATCAACTCATAGGGAGATTTCATGATGATCGGGTAGATGAAGACAATCACCTCAAGGGATTGGGCATGCACCCTTGGGTCCCGGGTAGATGCCATGAAGGTCGCGACCCCAACGGACGAGTTGGGTGACGCGTTGCACCTAGCAGCCCGGTAGCATCCGGAGTCGCTCGACGGAGTAGGCAGGTGGCGCGGTTGGCATTCTTGGTTTCTCACTTATACACGATTTTAAGATTCGATTTAAAATTAGATGTGGCCGCATCAAATTTTGCTTCGAATATTATTATTGTGAAAGGTGTTCCGGGATATGGTTGGAAGTTGGAGAATGAGGTTTTGGTTTATTCCTTTTATGATTGAAAGGAGGATCTTGAGGGTTTACTCAAGATGGATACTAAGTTCCCGCTTAGCGGAGGCCTGCGAGTCGCGTACTCGCGTGTGCTAAAATAATACGAATAATGATCAATGATCGAATACTGGAATCTGAAATTGCAACCCATTATGGATCATAACCAACTTGTTGAAATATCAAGACCGCTATAGTAGTACTCAATTATCAAAAAATCAATAAATAAAGTTAGTTGTTGTATGATCCGAGGTGAATTAGAATAACTGGGTGACCTTCTCGCTTTCTACCTTATATGCTTACGTTCTTAGATAAGTTGAGCATACATCCCTGCTTCCTCCTACCTGAGTTACTGTAGTATTTGTCTCGTTACTGGGCAATTGCTCATAACGTTACCCTTGTGTGAACCCAACAGGTGTAGCTGAGCAACAGCCGCAATAGTAGAGGCTTTGAGGAGATCAGACTTTGCTTCGTCATATTTGCATCAGACAGGGTGCATCCTACTTAGAGTAATTTATTTACTTCCGCTTTATTTTATGTTATTACTGAGAGGCATTGTAGTAAGATATGTGGAGAGTTTTTCTACAAAGTTTGAGATTTTCTGATGTATCTCATATCATGGACATGGACTTGATGAGTATTAATCAGGATGGATGTTGCATTTTATTTCCATTTCATAATATTCTCATAGTGTTATTTATATTTCAAATGTCAATCTAATGTGCATAAGATGGTTTGCTGAGTATCATAGATCATGGGCGTATTTGGACCGTAGGTCCGACGCTCCCGTCTCGTCGGTTTCGGTAGCCGGAGGGGCGGGGCGTCACAGATGGTATCAGAGCCCGATACTCCATTCTCTCTTTTGCATATTTGAATTGTAAACAATATTTGAAATATAAATATAGTGACAGAGTCTTTTGACCTTGTCGTTAGTAAGGAGAATAATTAAAGTCATGTTTAAAGTGTCCATTGTCTCTCTAACCATAGAAATAATTTTTTTATATAATGATTCTCGCAGGGAATCATGCCGCCTCGTGTTGACCCTGATATTGCACAGCAGTTGGCTTTGCTAGTTCAGGCCGTACATGGTATACAACAACGTCAGGAGGTATTGGAGCAAAGGCTCCTCCAGCAGGATGATTCCTCGTACCAGCCCTCTCGTGAGGAGGAGGGCAGTGTTCACCCTTCGGTGTCTCTGGACCCGGAAGGATCAGATGACCTAGAGACGCTGCAGAAACATCAGACGACCTACGCAGCATATCAGAGATCTAAGGTGCCACAATTCTTTGGCACCGGCACACCAGATGAGGCTGAGCTATGGCTGGATCACGTATCTAAGGTGTTGAGGATGATTCATGCTCCTGAAGAGTCTTGGCTTACATTTGTGGAGTTCTCACTAGTAGGTTATGCTGAGCGTTGGTGGTTCGCCACCAAGGAACATCTGGAGGATCCCATAACATGGGAAATTTTTCTTAATGAGTTCCGTAGTCAGTTCTATCCTGATCACTGGGTTGAGGATCAGAGGAGGTTATTTGCTGAGCTGAAGCAGGGGTCAATGACGGCCCAAGAGTATCTCATTCGTTACACTGAACTCTCCCGCCACTCACCAGCGACTACTGCTTTTTCTGAGGAGAATTTACAGAAGTTTATCCGGGGACTACATGATGATGTGCAGCACCAGCTATCTGCATTAGATTTCACTTCCATCAAGGAGGTAGCTGCTAAAGCTACCAAGATGGAGGCAACCCAGAGTCGGCTTCAAGGGAGTCCATCACATTTCCAACCACCTCAGCCCACGAGAGCTGCTCGTCGAGATTTCTACAGAGCTCGTAGAGAGCGTCGTTTCCACCCAGTGGCTACTACTACCGTTAGCAGATTTGTCCCTACACCTACTTTGGGGCAGGGTTTGGCGAGCCGTGGTACTACTTCCTTCCGCTCTTCGACACACTCGCAGATCCGTAAGATAGGAGGTGCTAGCCTTGTCTCAGGAGGCTCCTTCTCTCAGCCAGGAGATCGCAGATGTTTTCCACTGCCAACAGCCGGGCCATTTCAAGGCCAAGTGTCCTTTACTTGCCAGCAACTCAGGTGGCCACCCACCAAGTATACGACCAACTTTCTCTTCTGCACAGTCACACAGATCAGTTTCCCGCCGTGGGGGTCGAGGTTTTCAACGCCCTCCACCACGACCAACCTTCAGTGCTGCAGGTTCTAACGCCCCTCCACAGCCTCAGGGACAGTTGAACGCAATCACACAGGAGCAGGCCCACGCCTCAGGAGCTGTAGTGCGAGGTATGATTTCAGTGCATGGTATATCATTACATGCTTTATTTGATTCGGGAGCTACGCACTCCTTTTTAGCACATCGATTAGTGCCCAAGTTAGATAAAGAGCCAGTCTGCGTTCCATCTCCATACTACATCAAGGGCCCAAGGGGCCAATTATTCATAGTGCGACAAGCAGTGGAGAATGTAGCAGTGCAGATCGGCGGACAGATATTGCCCGCATATCTGTTACTCATTCAGTTAGAAGATTTTGATGTCATCCTAGGTATGGATTGGCTCGAGCATTATCACGCATGCCTTGATTGCTTCGAGAAGACGATAGTGTTCCGTCTCCCAGGCATACCTACCTTTCAGTTTGATGGACGTACCTCAGATAGTGAGGTCTTATATGTTTCGGCATTGAAGGCCCAACACATGCTCAATCAGGGTTGCATAGGTTTTCTCGCCCATATTGTGGAGTTACCCGTCGAAGATCGTATGATTGAAGACGTCAAAATTGTACGAGATTTTCCTGATGTGTTCCCAGAGGAATTACCTGGACTACCACCAGAAAGGGAGATCGAGTTCGAGATTACTTTGATACCCGACACGCAACCGATCTCCATTCCTCCATATAGAATGGCACCAGCCGAACTCAGGGAACTCAAAGTACAGCTGCAGGAGTTATTGGAAAAGGGATTTATACTTCCCAGTACCTCGCCTTGGGGAGCACCGGTCCTCTTCGTAAAGAAGAAGGATGGGTGTATGCGCTTGTGCATCGACTATAGGCAATTGAATAAAAGGACGGTAAAGAACCGTTACCCACTTCCACGAATAGATGATCTTTTCGATCAATTGCAAGGTGCAGCGGTATTCTCAAAGATTGACCTACGATCGGGTTATCATCAATTGAGAATTAAGGATGCAGATGTGCTTAAATCTGCTTTTCGTACCAGATACGGCCACTATGAGTTTGTGGTTATGCCGTTTGGACTCACGAACGCCCCTGCTGCGTTCATGGACATGATGAACAGAATTTTCCGTCCATACTTAGATCATTTTGTGGTGGTGTTCATTGATGATATCTTAATCTACTCACGTGATGAGCATGAGCATGAGCAACATCTACATATTATTCTTGAGACACTCAGAAGACACAAGTTGTATGCAAAATACAGCAAGTGTGAATTTTGGCTTACCGAAGTAGCTTTCCTCGGTCATGTAATTTCAGGAGCAGGGGTGGCGGTTGATCCAGCCAAGATAGAGGCAGTCATGTCCTGGGAGCAGCCCAAGACAGTTACCGAGATACGCAGCTTCTTAGGCCTCGCCGGCTACTACAGGCGTTTTGTTAGGGGCTTCTCGCAGCTAGCTCTACCCCTTACTCGTCTGACACAGAAAGATGTCCCTTTCTTTTGGAGCGACAAGTGCGAGCTGAGCTTTCGTACGTTGAAAGAAAGACTAACCAGTGCTCCGATTCTCACCCTTCCTTCAGGCCCCTTAGACTTTACAGTGTATACTGATGCATCAAAGGAGGGTTTAGGAGCCGTGTTGATGCAACGTGGTCATGTCGTGGCATATGCATCACGACAGTTAAAGAATCATGAACGGAACTACCCTACTCATGACTTGGAGTTGGCAGCTATAGTCTTCGCGTTGAAGATATGGCGTCACTATTTATATGGAGTCACATTTGAGATTTTTACAGATCACAAGAGTCTCAAATATATCTTTGACCAGCGAGAGTTGAATATGAGGCAAAGGCGATGGATGGAGCTGTTGAAGGATTATGACTGCACTATCTCTTACCATCCGGGTAAGGGGAATATAGTGGCAGATGCTTTGAGTAGAAGAGCACATACCGAGGGCACCGCAGCATGGCTACAAACATGGCATATGCTCGCAGCACTTAGTGAGTGGCACCCCTTTGACAGTACTACATTCTCCTGTAACTGTACCTGCCAAGTATAGTGGACTATGGGATAGGATTGTGCATGGTCAGCAAACAGATCAAAAATTACAAGACTTATTCCATCGATGCCTGAAGGAGGAGTTTGATGGATTCAGAGTATGTGAGTCCATCTTATGGAAGGGGGACCGTGTCTGTGTCCCTGATGATGGCGAGTTAAGGAGAGACATCCTAGATGAGGCTCATTGTTCTAGATTATCTATCCATCCAGGGAGCACCAAGATGTATAGAGACCTCAGTCAACACTTCTGGTGGGAGGGGATGAAGAGAGATGTTGCAGAATATGTTACTCGTTGCCTTACGTGCCAATTGGTGAAGGCAGAGCACAAGCGTCCTCCTGGCTTGTTACAGTCACTTCCTATTCCGTTGTGGAAATGGGAGAGTATCTCTATGGACTTCGTGACATCCTTGCCTCGTACAGTAGGTGGACATGATGCCATTTGGGTTATTGTGGACAGATGACCAAGTCTGCACATTTCATTCCCGTGAACATGACATGCACTCCGGTAGATCTGGCCAAGTTATATATTCAACATGTTATTCGCTTGCATGGGATTCCCAAGGAGGTTGTATCTGATAGAGACTCTCGTTTTACATCGCATTATTGGGGAGAATTCATGAAGGCCCTAAAAACCGAACTATGTCTTAGTTCAGCCTATCATCCGCAGACTGACGGACAATCAGAGAGGACAATTCAGACCCTTGAAGACCTACTCAGAGCATGTGCCATTGAGTGGCAAGGATCTTGGAAGGATCACCTTCCTTTAGTGGAGTTCACCTATAACAACAGCTACCATGCTAGTATTGGTATGGCACCTTTCGAGGCATTGTATGGGCGAAGATGCACTACTCCCTTGTGTTGGCAGGAAGTGGGTGACAAGGGTATTTATTCCACTCAGATAATCGAGGACACAACAAGAGCAGTGGAAACGACTAGGAAGAAACTATTGACTGCACAGAGCCTTCAGAAGAGCTATGCTGATCAGAGACGTCGTGATCTTGAATTTGATACCGGAGACTTTGTATTCTTAAAAGTATCTCCAATGAAAGGTATTCAGAGATTTGGTGTCAAGGGAAAGTTGGCACCACGGTTCTTGGCCCTTTCGAGATTTTATCTCGTATTGGGAAGGTAGCATACCGAGTAGCACTCCCCCCTCACTTGGCAGGCGTGCACGATGTATTCCATATGTCAAACCTCCGGAAGTATATTCGAGACCCACGACATGTGATTAGCTATGAGGATCTCGCGGTTGAACCAAATTTGTCTTTTCCTGAGGCACCCATGCAGATTTTAGACCGGGCAGTCAAGAGGTTACGACGGAAAGACATCCCTTTAGTCAAGGTATTGTGGCAAAGTCAGAATGTTGAGGAGGCTACTTGGGAGCCTGAGGCAGATATGCGACAGAAATACCCCTATCTTTTTGAAGGTATGTTCACGAAACCCTACTTCAATCCTCTTTAAGATTTTTATGGGTTCCGTTCTCTTTAATATTTTTATGCCTGATTCTACATCTCATTCAAAACTTATACGTTAAATCCTACGTCTCGAGGACGAGACTTCCTTTAAGATTTTTATGATGTAAAATCCCGTATTTTCATTTTCCAAAAATCTGGAGTATTTAAGACATCCAAAAAATTCAAATAATCATGCCTCTTCGTAGATTTCGTCGAGATCTTTCCAACGAGCCCAAGAACATCAAATTCTGACATTCCTAGCCCAAGATATCAATGTTTTATGATGGACGGTCGAGATCCATATGTGGATCCGAATCGGATCCGAAACTTGATCCATTTACACCCCTCTTTCTATAAATATACTATGATAGGTTGCTCTCTCCAAAGCCCTAGCCACCATACCCTTCCATCTCATTGGAGCACCACCATCTTGGTCAGTCTGGTCATCGGAAGGTCGTCGTCGACATCGGAGAAAGAGCTCCGATTGAAGATCCGCGACCACCATCACGTAGGAAAACTTGAGGTCACCGTGGTGCACGCCTCCGCACTACGATCGAGCGACGGAAATACCATTCCGTGTGAGAGGAGATCCCGAGGAAACATCCTCGGAGATAACGATAATACCCCCTTTTGATGTTGGGTTCCACGAAAATTTTTCCTATACACTAAAATACCTCTAAAGCCTTATGTGTTTGTAACGATGTTATACCCCCTCTTGCTGTTGGTTTCATACGACTTTGCGCCATATGGTTGAACATGTGTTTAGAGATTGGTTGACCTTATGATGTGTATCATATACAAGTGGAAATGAATATCTTCCTCTTGTTATTGAGCTCCACATATTTTGTTCTCAGGTGCTTGAACCCTCATAGAATCATACGATTTCTTATAAGATCATCTTTAAGCATTCGTTGATTTCTATCATCCGAGTAACGTTCCCTTATATCGTCGTATTTAAGATAAGACTTCGCAAGATTTCTTTTGAAATCGTAGCATGAAAATCCGTAAAGCTCAGTTACTGAATAAGTACCCGTGCCTTTCGTTGTTTTGTTGTCATGGTAATGATACGCTAAATGTTGATATCTAGAGTCCATGTATTATTGTTTTTTTATTTACAGAGGAATTCACTTCCTTGGAATATTAATGTGTTCCATGCAAATTCTTAACGTTTTTTTATAGACGAGAATCCCAGGGGTTGTATTAACACATATTAAATTATAATATGCATGAAGTCTTCATACGTTATTGTCAATCAATGTGTTGACGTTAATAGAATAATATGGTGTTAATTAAATAAGAAGCTCTGATCGGCATCTCTTGTTAACGTTAGATAACAACATAGGTGATAAAATACGTCAGATGCTTATATATATATACATACAGTTTTTTTTACAGTATATAAACATACTTAAAAAAATGGTTAAGAGAAATCCTTCCTCGTGGTGGAGTAACATTTTTGCTAGTCATGCCTGATAATTAAAATTTAATGGTCATATTTTTGGCTGAATATGAACCTCGTACTTTTATCAATTCAAGTTATTCAACTCATGTCGATCACTCCTGTGATCCAACTTAAATTATAAAATGACCTTAGTAAAAAAAAAACCTATATCTAATGCTCGTTCTTTCGCTCGTTTTTTTACCCGGCATTACAAATTGCTTAAACTTTACTAAGTAGGTAACGAGTAGATGTTCTGTGCATGTGAACTTTGAAATTTGGAAAATACATATTCCATAATTAAGAAAATAAAACTATCCTATGATTAATCTTTTGTAGATCAAAACACTATTGAACTATCTTTTTAAACGTACACCCAAGGAATGAGGTATGAAAAAAAAAGGGAAATTCAACTTATAAAGTGGTTACTGGAAGTGTTGTTGTACAGTGTTGTTAGGCCAAAACAAAAACATGCTCATCAATTCAAGAAAGTCAAAAAGATTCCTTGCATTTCCTTATTTGTAGCTAATATCAACTCATAGGGAGATTTCATGATGATCGGGTAGATGAAGACAATCACCTCAAGGGATTGGGCATGCACCCTTGGGTCCCGGGTAGATGCCATGAAGGTCGCGACCCCAACGGACGAGTTGGGTGACGCGTTGCACCTAGCAGCCCGGTAGCATCCGGAGTCGCTCGACGGAGTAGGCAGGTGGCGCGGTTGGCATTCTTGGTTTCTCACTTATACACGATTTTAAGATTCGATTTAAAATTAGATGTGGCCGCATCAAATTTTGCTTCGAATATTATTATTGTGAAAGGTGTTCCGGGATATGGTTGGAAGTTGGAGAATGAGGTTTTGGTTTATTCCTTTTATGATTGAAAGGAGGATCTTGAGGGTTTACTCAAGATGGATACTAAGTTCCCGCTTAGCGGAGGCCTGCGAGTCGCGTACTCGCGTGTGCTAAAATAATACGAATAATGATCAATGATCGAATACTGGAATCTGAAATTGCAACCCATTATGGATCATAACCAACTTGTTGAAATATCAAGACCACTATAGTAGTACTCAATTATCAAAAAATCAATAAATAAAGTTAGTTGTTGTATGATCCGAGGTGAATTAGAATAACTGGGTGACCTTCTCGCTTTCTACCTTATATGCTTACGTTCTTAGATAAGTTGAGCATACATCCCTGCTTCCTCCTACCTGAGTTACTGTCGTATTTGTCTCGTTACTGGGCAATTGCTCATAACGTTACCCTTGTGTGAACCCAACAGGTGTAGCTGAGCAGCAGCCGCAATAGTAGAGGCTTTGAGGAGATCAGACTTTGCTTCGTCATATTTGCATCAGACAGGGTGCATCCTACTTAGAGTAATTTATTTACTTCCGCTTTATTTTATGTTATTACTGAGAGGCATTGTAGTAAGATATGTGGAGAGTTTTTCTACAAAGTTTGAGATTTTCTGATGTATCTCATATCATGGACATGGACTTGATGAGTATTAATCAGGATGGATGTTGCATTTTATTTCCATTTCATATTATTCTCATAGTGTTATTTATATTTCAAATGTCAATCTAATGTGCATAAGATGGTTTGCTGAGTATCATAGATCATGGGCGTATTTGGACCGTAGGTCCGACGCTCCCGTCTCGTCGGTTTCGGTAGCCGGAGGGGCGGGGCGTCACAATTGGTGATGGGATGGAGGTAGGGGGCATCATTTCGACTATTGGCGAAGAGGTGGTACGTGGAAATAACATGCGATAGTTGGGATTAAGAGGGGGATGTCAAAGGTCGTTGGATCTTAGTTGGATCCAAAGGCTTTAATCGAGTGCGGCTAAAGACGAGCGTGCACTGACCAGGATGGAGGTGGGATTGACCAAGAGGTTGAGGTGAATCGCTGGAATGATGACACATGGATGAGGTTGACTTGTTGACCAATGTATAAATGTAAAGAAAAATAAATTAAAAATAGCAAATGATCTCAAATGTAAAAATACCCAAAATGAAAAATGTTATTATAATTCATTCTACAATATTCATGAAGGATTAAAATGCAAATATAATCATTGAGCTAACTTATGAAATTTTTCCTGATATTAAATGTATATAAAGTAATGATTTTTTTAGTTTTTTATTTTTTATTCTCTATAGACAATAAATAAATGCAAAAATCAAACACGATGTAGAATAATTTAGTAGATACAAATGTAGTTTTTTTTTGGATTTTTATGTATTCAGATAAGGATAGAATAAATTAGTGATGAGAAGTGTTTACAGACGAATATGTTAATGTGCTCAAGTCAGTATCTCTCTTTTTCATAGCGTTTCTGATAACTTTATATTTTTATTCCCTTGTAATTAGTTAGAAAATGAGATCAAATAAAGAAATGAAAATTAAATAAATCAAACAGTGTTAAATATGTACAAAATAATTAGTAAAAAATAGTGAATATGTGCAATGTACAATTTGATCCCAAAGCTCATGTCACATATGAAATCTACTTCTTTTGAATTTGGTCGTGTTTGGTAGATAATTAAGTGTTCTTTAATTCAAAGTGAGTAGAGTGAAATTGGACATTGTATGTGTGATATATCAACATTTACATCAATCTGTCTTGGAATTAGGGTTGGGAGTATTTTACAGATACAAAAAGTTTTTTTATTTTTCATAGATTAAGTTACGGATATGTACACAATGGAGTTATTTTTATGTTAATTGGAGCTAGTGCGAATTAATTTAAAATGGGTGAAGTTAGTTGAACATATATAAGTTAATATGAATGTCAAATGAAATGTTAGTGAATGAAAATTATATACAAATGCATAAATGTTAATTATGAGTTATAAACACAAGAATGCACCTAATTACTCGGGATGAAGCTCTATTTTCAGCTTGTTAGAGTAATAAATCACTTATTCATTAAGAACCCCCCTTCAAGTCCTCGTAGTTGTTGATATTCTTAGAATCTCTGACATACTTCTACAAAATCGACACGGGAATCACGTCATGTATGCCATTTGGATGTGGGTGGAGGGCCACTCTATGAGCAACCTTACCAACTCTAGCCAAAATCTCAAATGGTCCAATAAACCACGGGACCAACATTCCTCTAGCATCGAACCTCTGCCCTCCCTTCATTGGGGATACTCGTAAGAATACAAAATCCCTAACCCATAATGATGAGGGATACTTAGGCATATATAGTTGGTTATAAATCATGCTTAAGATATATTTGTCAAATACGATACCTGAAACTCATGGTCTATATGCCACTGGTCCGCGTAGCTCTTTTGATGGCTCTGAGTTGTAAGTAACATCTTTCTAGCAGCCTCTACTACTCTGGATGTCTCCTCAATGATCTGCGATGTTAATAAGGTGTTGTCAACAACCTATTGCCAATACAAGGGAGTGGTACATATACTCTGATATAAGGACTCAAACGGTTCCATGTTGATATTGCTACAATAGTTATTATCATACGTGAACTCAAGAAGGGGAATGTCATCCTTCTAGGATCCCTTCCAATCAACAACACAAGATCACAGAAAGTCCTTTAGTGTTTGAATAGTCCTCTCATATTGATCGTATGTCTATGGATGGTAAGGTTAATAAAGACGTAACTTCGTCCTCAAGGATCTCATGAACTTTCACCAATAGTGTAATGTAAAGGGTGAATCTCTGTCTGACACTACCTCCTTTGGTGTCCCAATGCCGTCAAATGACATGATGGATGTAAATTCTGGATAGTTCAACTAGAGTACATGTCATGTTGACTAGAACAAAATGCGCTGACTTGGTCAATCGGTCAATGATCACCCAAATTGTGTCATGTTCTCCTGGGGTGCGTGACAATGTTGTGACAAAATCAATGGATATTCTCTCCCATTTCCACCTGAGAATGGAATGAGGCTATAGTAAACCAAATGGTCTTTCGTGCTCTACCTTCACCATATGACAAGTGAGGCACTGACTGACATGTTACGTTACATCCTTCTTCCTTCCCTCTCACAAGAAATGTTGGCGGAGGTCCCTATACATCTTGGTGCTACCTGGATGAATGGAAATTCTCGAACTATACGCCTCATCCAGGATGCCTTTCCTTAGCTTGTCATCGTTAGGAATACAAACACAGTCTCCCTTCCATGTAGTGGACTCTCTGACTTGGAAATCACCATACTCATCCTTTAGGAACGTTGACATAAGTCCTACAACTTTTGATCTACCAGTTGTCCATGGACAATCATGTCTCATAAATCATTGTACTTCGTCTATACAACCACCACATCAAACATGCTCTCAAAAGGATTCCACTCACTAAGTGTAATGAAGACATCCCTAATCTGAAATCAAGAAGTTGAACCAATTGTATGTGCCTACCTACTCAAGGCATCTGCTACCACATTTCCCTTACCATGATGGTAAGGGATAGTGCAATCGTAGTCCTTTAGTAGCTCCAAGTTTCCAACCATTGCCTCTGCCTCATGTTCATCTCTCATTGGTCAAAGACGTGCTTGATGCTAATGTGTTCTGTGAAAATATTGATTGTCACCCCATATAAATAGTGTCTCCATATCATCAGTGCGAAGTTTACAACTGCCAACTCCAAGTCATGAGTGGGGTAGGTGCTCTCATGGCTCTTCAGCTGTCGAGAAGTATAAGCTTGTGACATTACATAATTGCATCAATATGGCATCCAAACCTTCCTTCTATGTATTGATATAAATTGTGAAATCCAATGTACTAGAAGGAAGGTTAAGAATGGGAGCAGTAGCCAACCACTCCTTGAGCAAACTCAAACTCATCTCACACTTCTAACTCCATATAAATGGTGTATCCTTCTATGTTAGTCGTATGAGGGATTATGCTAAATGAGAGAATCCCCTGATGAATCGTTTGTAATACTCAACTAGGCCAAGGAAATTACGAATATCTGTAATCGTCTATGGCTGCTACTAAGATAAAATTGCCTCTATCTTCGTAGGGTCAACTTCCACCCATGTACCTAAAATCATGTGGCTCACAAATGCCACCTCAGAAATCTAGAACTCATACTTACTAAATTTGACTTACAATTGATGCTCTCAGAGTTTCCCCAGCACATTACAAAGATGGGACTCATTCTTCTGCTCATGATGAATATATACTAGAATGCCGTCAATGAACGCAATCATTAACATGTCTAAGTAAGGAAGAAGACTCATTTCATCAAATCCATGAATGTGGTAGGTGTATTCGTGAGTCCGAATGGCATCAATACAAACTCATTGCGGATATATCTTGTGTGAAATGTGTATTTCATCACTTCTAAATCTCTTATCCTTAACTAGTGATATCCATATCACAATTCAATCTTAAAAAATGCCATTGTTTCCTGCAACTGATCAAAAAGATCACCAATTTGTGGGAGAGGATAATGGTTCTTAACTATCCACTTGTTCAACTTCTTGTATTCATTGCAAAGTCTCATGTATCCATCCTTCTTCTTGACGATGAGAATCGATGCTCCCTATGGTGATGTACTGGCGCAGATGAATCCCTTCTCCAATAACTACTACAACTACACCTTAAGCTCTCTCAGCTAGGTGGGAGTCATTTGGTATGGAGGGACGGAGATATAATGTGTACCTGATGACTGAGTGATCTAAAACTAAATCTCTCTCGTTGGGGTATTTTAGGTAAATCATCTGGAAATTTGTTAGAAAATTCATGTACTATCCATACATCCTCGTTCATCCTATCCTAGGAGGATGTGTCAACAATTTATGCAAGGTATCCTACACTTCCCTAACTAAGGTACTACTACGCTCTCAAGACATATATGTATTCAGCTCCTATATATGATGTACGTCCACCAAACTAGAAGGATGTTACTTGTGGAAGGTGGAAGAGAGCGATCTTCCCAAAGCATTTTACACACACATGGTGCCTCTCAAGCTACTCCATGCCTAAGATGATGCCAAAGTCCTATACTATATGAACAATAAAACTATGGGCATCTCATGTCCATCGATCTGTATAGCTTCATCCTCTACTTACTGATCTATAATGGGCAACTAGCCCCCCACCCCCTGCCTCGCCATAGTATAGTAGGTACACTAGACATAGAGTTGCTAATTAATCGCTAACTGATAATTATAATTATTAATTGTTGTAATATTTCTAGCTAACACATCGATCATAACCATGCTAGAAGATTTCTGTGAAGAAGACTCGGCAAAA
Source organism: Ottelia alismoides (assembly GCA_037367405.1). Taxonomy (NCBI): domain Eukaryota; kingdom Viridiplantae; phylum Streptophyta; class Magnoliopsida; order Alismatales; family Hydrocharitaceae; genus Ottelia; species Ottelia alismoides. The sequence continues at coordinate 678,458 of JAZKJV010002739.1, forward strand.
ATTTATATCTTATATAATTTCACAATCAAACACAAAGACACGAGCAAATAATTGTATAAATTTAGGTGTCATATATTTAATTAAGTGATCAATAGGTGTTTTAAGTCAAGTATGTGGAAACATGTTACAATGCATGATTTTTGTGAATTTTTAGATACAATTATATTAAGTAAATAACAATGTTGATCCAACACCAAATAAGACGCACAGATGCAAAAATAACTTGATCTAATAATAACACAATGAAATAGATAATTAAAGCCTTAAGTTTCAATTGATCATCAATGTCAACAAATCAATCCTTAAACCATAGATTTGATTAACAATAAAATAAATTCCTTGAATATGAATCTAATCAGAAAATCAATGAATCAGTAATTTAAGATACTAGTTAGATTTAGAATAATATAATGTAAATCAAGGTGATTTATATATCAACAAAAAGAGAAAAGAATAATTTAAAACTTAATTTCAAGGTTGAAAAGACAATATTTAATCTTTGAATTTAATGCGTGATACATATATAAATTCAACAAATTAATGGCACCAAATGGAAGAGAATAAAATTATCTTCAAAACAACACCACTTTCTTTAAATGTGAATATATAGATCAAAAGTTATTCAATATACAGTACAGTGGCACAAATGAAAAGAACCAATAAAAAAAACTTTACTTTTTATAACAAAAAGGTCCCTGATAGGGATTAAATTACAATTATGAAAAACCATCTGGGTATCTAGTGCAAATAGCTTACATAAGGGTATAAATGTATCTATTAAAACTAGGCGAGGCTTATCTACAATTATTCCAACATAACACGCACCATGCAAGTTCTTGACTGAAGTGTAAGTAGGCAACCAGGAGGTTAAGAACTACAATTTGCCTAGCCATGTGACTCAACTCGCGTGAGGCTAGAATTGGTGGCATTGGAGGCCCGGATGCATGTGGCAGCTTGGAACCTTTCGGGTATAGGTATGGATCCTCCAAAGCAACTATTAAGGATGTAGGCTCGGTGTCGATTTAAGGACATCTGATCACATTAGTCAGATGATACTTATTATCCGAGGTCCATCATCTATGCCACACTTAATGGAGGTGTGGTTGTGCTCTGACGATGTTGTTGAACCTCTACCATGCTCTTATGATATGGAGAATGATCGGAGAACATTCTTGGATGGCGATAATGGAAGGAGGTATACAAAGCTTGAATAATGTTCTAATACCCAAACGTTGTATCCTTATTGGAGGTAGAGATGATGATCGGAGAAGGTTTTGTGCTTCCATCCAATGAAGAACATGCATGGTTAGACAATAGACAATGCTCTACTGAGGTATTTGGAGTGGTCTAAGATAAGATGGAGAGTTGAAGATAGAGAATAGAGTAGAGCCCAGGTAGGTCTTCCTACTTGCAGGATGAAGACAAAGATAGAGGGAGAAGTGATGGTGGAGCGGAAGATTGCAATGTAGAATGGATGCACGAGGATGAGAGAAGTGTAGAGAAGATGAGGAATTGAATAGATATGACTGGGAGTGTTTGCAGAAAGTGAATAAAATGAAGAAATCAAAATTAGGGATGAACTGGGACTTACTTGATAAATGATGAAGAAGACAAAGGATGAGTAATATTCTTAGGATTAGGTGCAAGGACCTCCAGTCATCGCTTCACTGATGCGATGGAGTCGGAAGCTCAAACGGATCTTATCAGCACCGTAACACGACCTAATTTGGACAGTGATCTCACCTGGAATCTTATCTATCGTCACACTCAAGGTATATCACTAACTACCACTTAGGTAAAGGATAGGGAGCAAAGAGTCCTTGCTTGAATAGCAGATCGTGCCTACGGTTGTTGGAAGATGGGCTTTAATGGCATACAATAGTAATTCTATGCAGATTACAAGGATGGTTTCAACCACCTGTAAGTTGGCAAAGATGGGTTGGAAAAGGCCATTGAAGATCGGTGAAGGTTCGGGAGGTTAGAAAGTTAGAATGGGGTGTCAGTTGATGGGGAAATCGACCAAGGAAGTTTGCGAAATAGTTAGAAATAGGGTGGTCAGCGACTTGCATCGCTTCGAGGAGGTGGAGTTCAAAGGTTAAAAATAGTCCCAAAATTTGGTGTGATCCTTCGCTTGAGATGCACTCAATCTGATGATCGAATGGCTTAAAAATGAGGCAGAGAAGAAGCGATCAAAGCTGTCTAATCGAACTGATCAGACGGCCCAAATTAAAGGAAGATTCAATTAAAGAAGCGTGTCACGTGGCAAGAGGTGGATGTGTCCCATGCCCCAATCAAAAAATCAAAGAAGTGAATAAATAAAAGATAAATCTAAATAAAATAGTTAGAAGTAAAATTAGAAAAATTGTTCAACATGAAAGTAGTATATCTTGACGAGATCTACAACTGTCATGAAGAATTCAATGAGAGAATACATCATATTATAGTAATATTTTTGTATGTAATTTTAAAGTATTAAAATTGCTTATTTTATTTTCTTCATATATTTTTGGTATTTTATATAGTAAATAATATATATTATTATTAAAAATACTAAGTCATTTTTTTTGGAAATTTAATGATTGTAAAATACATAAAATTATAACACAATGTATAAGTATATATACAACATAAAGACCAATTATTTAGAGTCAATGATTAATGTTAATTATTTTCAAGGAATGACTTATTAATTAGAATTTATTAATGATTAATTAATTAGTTTTATTTAAGCAAGAGGGATCACTATTTGGAATTTAAGATGATAAATCAGAGATTTATCACGCTCTATGCTTAAACTTTGCTCGTCCTCTAGCAAATAAAAGAAGGATAAGTTATGTGATTTCCCTGATTGTGCATGTGCATTAACAAGACTAGATCGATTCAGAACCCTTGATTTTAGTGGTCCTAACTCTAAGCTGAACCATGTCTTAATTAGAAAGTATTCAACTTCTCTAATCCCCAGAATCCACGTTTGTATATATAAATAGTAAATGATGTGGCATTACATGTGACTGCATTTACACGAATCGAGTCGAAACATCATCCAAGGTTCCGGTCCAAGAGACTCTCCTAAGGACCCAATCCCCAACACTAGCGGATTAAATATATTCTTGCATTCAAGATATCTCTCTTTAGTTGTCAGACTTAAATGGATAAATGGAAGGCCAGATGATGGAAGCTATAGAACTGTGTCTTTTCTTCTCTCCCTCTTATTGGAATAAGGGTTCTCTCAAGTGCCTTATTAACTCAACATATAAATTTTTGGTGTGAATCATAATGTCCGCCAAGAGTTTATGGTTTCGTCTATAATTGATTTTCTGGGGTGCACCGGGATGTGCCTTTTCTCAGTCCCTAATGAACCATACACCCAAATATGTAGCATTTATGATGTAGAACCCGTTTTCATGCTTGATAGACTCCTATGGCCTAATTTGCTTTGGTTCAAGTGGACACTTTGAAATGGTTGGGAGCGCTCACCATTGATGTAAGCTCTTTTTGATTTTGTCTTCGGAATAAGTGAGACTTTTTGATATATATATATATATATATTTGGATATCTCCACTTATCACACCCTGGAACGTAGGTAATTGTCAAGTGATTAGTATAAGAACCAAGTTCTCAAACTAACTTAACATGCTGACACTTAGGTATCATGATTCCTTCATTAATTTTATCCCATGCTCGACTATCATAAGATCGGGTTCTAATTCAAATCTCAAGTCCTATTTCCCAAAGTGAAGCCTCAACTCATCTCATCATAAAAGCAATCGTGCAAGTGAGTGTTGTTGATATTCTTTAAGGATAAGATTAAGCATGCAATAACAAATCTTTAACATTAGGTAAGTATAAGTTATCTAATGATTAAGAATAGTTGACTCTTAATATAAGATCACATAAACCAAGTGTTATAAACCTTAAGAATTCTTGTTATGAAATGTGAAAGTGTCAGGGAATTGAAAACATATTAGTTAGTTTTTTATTGATATATATATATATATAGAAAACAACGTGTTATAGTGTCAAAACTATTTTTACCCTTTTCAAAATAATTTTTAAAATATTTTCGCAAATCATGTCAAATATGTATAAAAATCTTCAAATTGTTTTACAAATTATCTTTACAAACATTATCAAATCATTGTGAATAGCTCGTAATAAATATACAAACATATGAAAGTATGAGCTATGAATAAAAGTATGTATGAAATATATACACCCCCATACTAAGCTTGTGCTATGTCGTCATAGCATAGAGTGAAATGAAAGACATAGCTCGTACTAAGAAAAAAGAGTAAGAGCAGTACAATGACGTGAAATTGGTCTGACCCCCCTATAGTAAGGCTTTAAATAGCCCAAGTATAAGAGTGAAGGACTGAGGCGTACAAAAGAATAGAAATAGAATAGCTAGGAGAACAACAACTTGGTATCCCCTATACTTGAGCTGAAAATAGCCGAAGTAGAAGAGTAGAATGAAGTACAGAAGGATCGAGGAGATGTCTAAAGATAACCTACATAATGTACAAAAGTAAGGTTGGGTTCCCCCTATACTTAGGCTTTAAATAGCCTAAGTTAGGAGTACGAAGCTACGAAGGGGATGAACAAAACCCTATAAGAATAAGTTAGAAGTTAGTGAAGAGATGGAAAGAAGAAAGTGAATATGTGGGTTGTTCAATCTAACTAATATGAATCTTCAAGCTGCAGTTTCATGCTTCATCTTAATTATCGGCACGATACCCACACGACATGAAATCAATCATCTCAACAAGAGCCAACCATTCTTTAGATTCTAAAAAATGCTATAAAAGTTATCTGTTGACCACGAAAGATCGTGCACCATCTGAAAGATCAATTATCTCTACACTACCATTATCATGCACTTCATTCACTATGTTGGGACCTGTCCACTTAGATTTTAGTTTCCCATAGAAAATCATCAATTTAGCATTGAACAACAATACCTTTTGTCTCGAGACAAAGTTCTTGCATATAATATGCAGGTCATGCCACTTCTTAACTTTGTCCTTATAGATCAAATTGTTGTCGTATGCTCTATTTCGATATTCCACAAGTTCATTGAGATTCAAGTTATGGCATAACTTCCCATCGTAGAAAATTTAGTTTATCTTCTTTATTGCCCACTCAAACGTGTGAATAAATTCAGTGGGCAAATGGCATGGCTTACCATAAGTCATTATAAAATGTGAAGTACCAAGTTGAGTATTGTAGGTTGTCCTATAGGCACAGAGAACTTGGTGCAATAGTTGGGACCAATTCTTCCTATCAGGACTTACTAGCTTCCGTGGAATGCTCTTCACCTCTCTATTTAAAACTTATGACATGACATTTGATTGTAAGTAATAAGGACTAGTTACTTTATGCTCAAACTTATAGTCCTTAGCAAAAGATTTCATCTCTCTGTTCACGAGCTACCCCCTTCCGAAATTAAAACATTTAGAACCTTGAACACAACAATGATATGATCCTTTATAATCTTACAGATGGTCTTGTTGTCTACATCTCGGGTTGGGATAGCCTCCATCAACCTTGATAGGTAATCTACCACTAAAAACATATACTCAAATCATGTCTATTGGGAAAAGGACCCATAAAATCTATACCCCATGTGTCAAAAACATCATATAAAATTACATGTTGAATGGGCATTTCATCTCTATAGCCAACAGTCCCTCCCATCCTTCGACAAATTAGGCACAACCATACAAAATCAGTAGCATCTCTAAACAAATCGTCCAATACAATCCTCGTTGAAGTATCTTGTGAGTGGTTCTTTTTTCGAAATGAGGTCCTGTAAATTCTAATGAATGTTAGTATGTGAGGATAGTCTGGCAGTCCTCCTGAGGAATACACCTTCACCAGACACAATCTGGTCCTTCACAGAAAAGCAACAAGTCAACCTAATGGTATTTCCTCGAATCCGACTTCAGTCCCTCAATACTGCTTCTAGTCCAACCATGGAAAATTTGCTTGGAGACAATATAGTTCACCATGTTGGCATACCACAGAAGTGAATCGATGACACAAATCAACTCATCTGGAAAGGTCTCTCCGTTTGGCTCTGAGTAAAGGGGATCATTTAAATCCAAATAAGATAAATTGTCATCCATGACATTCTTAACTCCATGTGTATCCTTAATATCCAAATCAAACTCCTCGATCAAAAGAATCCACCTAAGAATACATCCCTTTGCATCCTTCTTCTCCATTAAATATCTGATGGTTGTACGATTTATATAAATTGTCAGCTTAGAGCCCAAAATATGTGACCTAAACTTCTTAAGGGCCCAAACTACTGTGAGCATCTTCTTTTCAATTACCATATAATTTTTCTATGCAGGATCTAATACATTACTTGCATAGTGAATCGCAAACGGAATCCCTTATCACCATTGACCTAATACAACTCCTATAGCAAATATAAAGCATCAGTCATGATCTTTAATGGAAGATACAATCAGGAGCCTGTAAAAATCTGCGAGTCAAAAATCTTTCTTTTCATGATCTCAAAGGCCTCAAGACACATGTGATCAACAATGAACTTTTTTTTTTCGAAAAGCTTAGTCAGAGGTTGTGCAATCTTAGAGAAATCCTAAATAAATCTTCTATAGAATCCCAACATTTCCAAGAAATGACCTACCTTTCTTGACGTTGGATCATGTTTCTTGATCACATCCACCTTTGTTGGGTCAACCTCCATTCCCTTTTTGGAGATGACGTGCCCCAACATGATACCATCCTAAACCATAAAATGACTCTTTTACCTGGAAAGTGCCATATTCACCTACCTATACCTTTGAAGAACTCCGTCCAAGTATGCTAAACATGAATCAAAGGAATCACCATGGACCAAGATATCATCCATGAAGATCTCTAGGAAATCCCCAACCAATTCGTCAAATAGGGCGATCATGATCCATTGAAATGTGCATGGGGCATTACAAAGCCCGAATGACATGCACTTGAACGCGTAAGTGTTGAAATGACATGTAAATATGGTATTTTCATGATCCTCAGGGATGATGGCTACTTGATTGTAGCCTGAGTACCTATCAAGAAAATAGAAGAACTCTTTATTCGCTAGTCTCTCCAAAATCTGATCGATAAATGGTAAAGAAAAGTGATCTTTCTTGGTCGTGTCATTCAGGCATCTATTGTCGTGACCGTCCTCCCGAGAACCTTAGGTTACCCGTCAAACACGTCATTCACCTACTTAATTATCATAGAGTTAATCCGTTTTTATGAAAACCTAGGGAAATTTTTTGCTTTTTATCATGACATTCACAAGATTTATTTTAGCTAAACAAGCAACCACGAGGAAACTAAAAGCAGAAGTAAACAGTGCACCAGAACTGAACAACAGGATATCCATTCCTTTTCATTTCATTCATATTTACATGTTGGGGTTCCACAACACCCATATACATATATATACCAGAAAGAAGACTACATAGGAGAGCACAACTAACAGTTGTACAACTGAACTCCAAAAGACAAACCTGCTCTGAAAGTGTTTGCACCAAAAAGCAACTGCAGCCCCAACCAAGTCGGCTACTCGGTCGCCAGACCCTTGCCTACCACAGTGGAAAGGGGACAAGCAAGCATCTGTCAACAACTGACAAGTACAAATTCTACACAGTTCTACTAAGGAAAAGCAGTAAGGAAAACACTAGAAATAGGTAGAAAAACAGAAAGGTAAACTGTAGTGGACAGAAAAATAACTAGCAAGTAAAAGTGGGTTAATTGATTCTTTTAACTTATTTACATTATTTAGGAAGGCTAATAAGAAGAACACACTCGCTCACTACCACACGTGTCTCCCTCGATCAATGGAACTAACCAAACAACAACTCAAGCCTAGAAGAAAGTCTATGGTCTTGGTCTGGTTAGGACCTCGATATCCAGGTAGGACTTCAAAGTCCAGGTTCAACATCACACTATGACTCTGAGGTATGGTGTACGCCTCAGGGTTGGGGTGCCTCCGTAGGCATGTGATGGTATCTTGCATCCTAACTAAATTCCAACACTTATTCTAGCTTTTTCTCTCAACTCTCATTGATCCTCTATCGACAAATATGATAGCTCGCTCACGAAGGTGTACAAGAGAAAACGTACTCACAACTCTCTCAACACCCAAGCCTCGTTAGTCTCTACTAACGGTACTATCTTCACTAGTCTCATAGCGGAAAAGTCTTCACTAGGCAGCTAGCGGAAAGTAACCCGTCTCCTACCCCATCACGAGGCCACAAGCCTGCTGGAAAGGTAGTAAAGGAGTCGTCAGTGTCTACTGACGGAACTACAACTCAACTGGATAATTGGTGAACTGCCACATATCTATTGACAACTACCCCATCACCAGGTCACAAGCCTGGTGGAAAGGTAACAACTGTTGCGGTGAGGAAACCCCTACAGGGATTCATCTGTCTCGCCAATCCCAGTGGAAGTGTGGTCCAAAGGAAAGGTAGTGGTAGTACGACTACTACACCACTAGAGGCAGGAAAGAGAAGAGATAAGCATGTCAGTCCCGACTTCCTCTCTCGTTGCTCAACTCCCGGAAGAGAAGAGCTAAGTAAAACCTGACGAGCTCGTAACTAACCATGGAGAACCTCCAGCCTAGGCTCTCTAAGAAAAACCACCGGGTCAACAGAATGGTCTAGACAACTCTTGGATCCCAAAGAAGTGTAAAACTGAGCCGACTCAAAGAAAACACGTACAGAAGACTGGGATCCTAGTTCCACGCTCTCAGTGTCCGCTACCCAAGCATGAGCGACCTCATCTCCAGCTCTGGTGAGGGTCACCACGCCCTCGCACAGTCGGAGTAGGAGTCTCCACGACTGGCCACATGTGACATCACCACTTCTTTTATTTTCATGTTTCACACTAAATGTCTACGATTTCGTTGACTTATTTCACATCTACAAGTTATCAGTCATAGACGCGAACTTGTTCTATAAGAACCTCAACTGATCCAAGGTTAGGGATACAGACCTGTTATGATAGTCTCTCTCAACTCCCACTGAAGAACATCCATCTTATGATCTTGGCTGTATTATCGGGAAACATCTTTCTTTCCTACATCCCAAAAGGTTCACAAACAACCACAAAGATCTGGCTACCTATTAGAGGAAGACTTGCTACATGGCAAGATCATATAGTCTTATTTTCATGTATGATAACCACATATATATCAATAAGTTCATCCCCAATTTCATAACTCATAACATGTGTTTCAAATCCACCTTTATAAGTAACAAATATACTAAGGCGTACTCTAAAATGATTACTAATAGAGTTTTACCCTTTCAAAGTTTATCATACCAAAATAGTGGCAATGTGCATGTACACTACATAGTAATTCAAGGCATCTAATCCCTTTAATTTCACACCCAACTTTATGGGCTTCAAAGACACAAAGTTAAGCATTCAATTGACTTTAAAGTCTAACAATTATAGGGTCATTTAGAGGGCACCACATTCTCCAATTATGCATCTGTTATACATATAAATCTATGTGTACATCAATCATATAGCCGCAGACATAAGGCAATTCAAGGCATCAAAATTCTCCCAGTTGCTCAAGGAAAGTTATAGCTTTCAAGACAACAAAATCAACTAACAATCCATGCTTAACGATCATCCAAACAGTGGTCAATATCCAATCAAAATCATCAATTTTCAGCAATGAATTGCAAGTGTGCACAGTATCATATAGCAGTGCATCAATAGCCAAAACCATCAATCCATACACTCTTAATCCCTCTCCTTTATGGGATTAAATCATTAGTTGATTACCCATTTCAATATAAGAAGAAATTGGGTACTTGAGGTTTTTAAAACCCACAAAAGGATGCATAACAATTGGATCAAAACATGCATTCAGCAACTGAAATTCGGCCACAACAAGATCCACGAACAACAGCCAATTTTGGTCTCAAAATCACCACCAAAACCAATCCAAATACATGTATTTCATGGGTATTGTATCCCCCATATATCTAGAAATCAAATCCACCAAGGGGGTTCTAAGAAAATTTCCAAAATCAAGCATGTCCTCAGCCATAATGCAAGAATTTCAAATCTGAAACATTCAGTGGCAAGCATTATAACAATAGTCATATTTCGAAATAAAAACCATGGATCTTAGGCCAACTTAGTGGAGATGCAACTAGCAAGCAAATCCACTCAAGGGAATCAAAGAAGATCCCCAATTCAAGAAACTCTCGGCCAACATTCAGCAAAACAAATCTGAAACATTCAGCAAAACCGTCCATGTACAACAATCATAAAAGGTCATAATCACATGAAAATTCGAGTCCAAAACCATGGATGGAAGGCCAACTTAATGGAGTATATAACATCAACAAATAGCACTCAAGGGAAATAAAAAATCCTCCCCAAATTATGCATGAATTCAGCTCTAATTCAACAGGGACAGATTTGAAGACATTCAAAACCGCCCATGAACAGCAACCAATAAGGCTCATAAATCCCATGAAATTTCGAATCCAAAGCCAACTATGAAAGGCCAACTTAATGGAGTATTAATCAACAAGTAATCCCACCAACGACGACTCAAGAAAAATCCCAAAACACATGCAGAACTCGGATTTGAAGAACAACAACCAGATCTGGGCACACACACAAAACCGTCCACTCAAAGCCTCCAAAACCCAAGTTTGATCAACAAAATCCCCAAAACAAAGACTTAATTCAAGACCTGGATTATAAGTGGTAGGAAATCCACAAAATAGCAGCAAAGAGGGGCTTAATTTGTACCTCAAATTCAAGCTTCAAGGGCTTGAAGAAGAACACTCCAAGAACAAGTGTAGAGCAGTCCACACCTTGGGCCTCAAGCATAGATTTCTCTTCTTCTTTGACCCCTGATCTTACATACAATGCAAGATCCAAGATCCTCTCCTCCACAGATTTGATTTGAGCTCTTGAAACTCAAATTTGGAAGAGAAATGGGGAGTGGATCAAAGGAAGAAGGTGGAGCAAAGAGGGTGGTCGGCCATGGATAAGGAGCACTAAGTTCTCAAGAATAAGAGGATGAAGAGAGGCGATTAAATGTGGCCGAAGTGGGCGTTTAGATGGGTTTATAATCCTTGGGCAATTTGCAACATAAACCCACAAACTCCTCATATTTGCACTTAAGGCCCACCTATGAATAGTAACCCATACTTAGTCACTAATCCTTACTTAGCCACTTAATCCCACTTAGCCACAAATGGCATCTCAAAATCCCATCAAGATCACTAATGATTCATCATCTTAGACTTAGTTAGTCATTAGGATTTAGGGATGTTACAATCATAAAAACCTCAAAGAGAGTCTCGTCCTTGAGGCTCCGCGTCTAAATCAGGTTTGTTTGGTCTGTCATAAAAACCTCAAAAGGTTTTTAGCCCATAAAAACCTCAAAGAAGGTTTTTACCCAAAATGTGAAATGGTTTGCCAAACAAATAAACTGATAAATTTAAACTGAGAAAGTACCTGAGAAAAGTCGTGGGTATCTCTCGCGTATTCCTCCTTCGGTTTTCCATGTCGCCTCCTCAATATCCTGTTGGTTCCATAGGATCTTGACCAAGGGAATCTCCTTGTTCTAAAGCCTCCTAACCGCGAAATCAAGTATCCGTACAGGCTCCTCCTCATATGTCAACTCTGGATCCATGTCAAGGCTCTCATAGCTGATGATGTGTCGAGGATCGTGCACGTACTTTCTCAAGTTTGACACATGGAATATGTCGTGTATGGCCGCCAGATGTGGGGGAAGTGCCAGTCTGTATGCTACTTTCCCAACATGTGAAAGTACATCGAATGGTCCGACAAAACGCGGCGCAAACTTGCCACGAACTCCAAACCGTTGTATCCCCTTTATGGGTAATACACGTAGAAACACAAAATCTCCGACCTGAAACTCCAAGTCACGGCGTCGTCGATCTGCGTAGCTCTTCTGTGACTCCGTACCGTCAAGAGCTTCCTCTTTACCTAGTCAACAACCCTCGTAGTCTCCTCCAAGAGATCCACGGTATACAACGCATGATCGCCTACCTCGTGGCAACTGATTGGTGTAAGGCATCTCCGCCCGTAAAGAGCCTCGAATGGCGCCATGCCGATGCTCGAATGATGGCTGTTGATGTACGTGAACTCAACAAGAGGTAAATGATCCTTCCATGATCCCTTCCACTCTAGAGAACAAGCGCGTAAAAGATCCTCCAAGTTCTGTATTGTACGCTCGCTCTGTCTGTCCGTCCGTATGAGGATGATATGTTTAACTTATCTTCAGTTCGATCTGTAGTGCTGGCATGAACTGCTGCCAGTAATGGGAAGTGAACCACGAGTCTCTGTCAGACACTACCTCTCGGGGTATGCCGTGTAATCTCACAATGTACTGTATGTACAATCGGGCCAACTGAGAAGGTGTATAAGTCATGCTGACATGTATGAAATGGAATGACTTCGTCAACCTATCAACAATGACCCAAATGAAATCGTGGCCTCCCGGTACCCTCGGCAATCCCGTAACAAATTTCATCAAAATGCTCTCCCACATCCACTCAGGAATGGGGAGAGGCTGCAGTAAACCAGGTGGTCGTCTATGCTCCACCTTCACCATCTAGCAAGTCAAAGACCTGCTGACATGTCCACTCCCACATCCACTCAGGAATGTGCTACGTCCCTCTTCATCCCGTCCCACCAGAAATGTCTACGAAGATCGTGGTACATCTTCGTACTGTCGGGATGAATGGAAAGATTATTTTCACTGTCTTTTATACTCTCTTTCTTATTTTTCTTACGAGGTTCCCGACGTACGTGGAGCGGTTTCTCACAAAAATGACATATCTTCACCGACTCCCGAAATGTTGCAAATAAAAATAAGATCGAGTCGAGTCGTGAGAGAGTATAGAGTTTAGGATTTTATTTTCTGCAATTTTAATTTTTGTAATTAATTGCTCATTTACAGTTGTGTCTGTTTGGACTCTCTTGTGTGGAAGAAGACCTTGAGCTTTTTCTGTGGTGTGTGGTGGCATGTTTCACTCTCCGATGAGGTTAAGGCCTGACATGACTGGCTAGTAGGTTGGACATGGACATACAGCTATTAGAGCTTTTAGGATTTTTTGTGCTCGTAGAACCTTGGACCAAACTTCACATTAATTGAGGCGCACATTAAATCGTTCAACTTAAAATTTTAACTCAATTCTTCACGACTAATAAAACTTTCCGATAGGTATGGTTTTGTAGGTTTGCATTCATTTAGAATAAATTTTAAATTCTTTTATTTCATCTAACATGGAGATTGCGAGGAATCATGGTAAGTCTTCTGTCTAAGCATACATCATTGTTTCACGTGCATCAGCTTTTCCTGAATTTCTCACTCCTGGTTTGTTAGGTTAGTTTTAAAGGAAATTGAGACTGGACGGTAGAAGTGCATTTGTTCTCATCTAATTATTCAGTGATCGCCTAATTAAAATTGAGACTGTTAAATAAGGTCGACTTTAATTATCTCATAAAATCAAGAATTTGTGTGGGAGAGAAACCCCGACCTTGGATTCATTTATCTATCCGAGTGAGCGAGACACGACACTTAATGCTAAAGCCAAGCAACAAAATCTTTGTTCAGACTATTGATTCTATAAAAGTGATTACCTACACCTCAGTGAGGAAATACGAGTAGTCGGTAAGTGGTCTGGATTTCCTTAGTAGAGTGGGTGGTTTAGAGGACATTGTGTAAGGCCTCGTCCTTAAGTAATGGGTAGACGTTTTGCAGTCTGTACTTACTCCCATACTAACTGAAAGTGGGTAGAACTAGTCGTAAGAATTCGGACCAGCCTTTAAGAAAGTTTTAGGCACCTAACAACTCGCTAATTATTTTCCAAGATTGACTTATCACTAATAAAATTGAAAAGATAATTGCCGAACTCTTACAGCTTCATTGTGTGAGTTGGTGAAAGCGGGGTTTGTATTGCTTTTGCATTGGTGTATGTGAACCAAATTCGAACATCAAAAAATGCACACTTATTCCATCACTTTCCTTGATTAAAAATATTGGTTTCTTCTTCTTAGTATCTTGTGCACTTGCACTGAGATCAGCCATGTCGATTCAGCATCAACCCCCTTTGACAAAGATGGGACAATGGTCTGAGTACTCATCTGATATATAATGTGAAAATGAATTTGTCGCGGTTAGACCCAAAATATATAAACGTTATTTTGTCAAGAATCCTCCAACATCCGCGGGAGACTTTGACCCTCTGATGAATCCAGTCCCATCATCAAATTCAAAACCATTTTACCATGATCTTTCGACCAGTTTGACCACTTCTACATATATCTTATCTCCCCTAACCTTACCTACATGTGAGCCACTACCATCTTAGGATGACCCGACTTATTCCAGATTTCTTTCTAGAACCAAAGAACCATTTGAAGAACAACATATTGAAATAAACGATTGGCATCAATATCAACCCAAACCAATTTCATTCTTTCCTTAAAATTTTGTTGGGATATGTCAACCCTACATAAATCCACATCTTTCCTTGACCATAGGGAATAATACGAGAACCTCACAAAACCATATGGAGAGTCCTGCACCTAATGATCATCAATGTTGGATTAACCGTGATGATCACATCCACATTGACGGCCCTGAATATTATTCCTTCGATTAGCCTACACAAACAGAGGACCAGACTAATGACATTGACAAATGCGAACCCTGTATGACTCCATTGTTTGGGGATACGATCAATCATGACCATGAACGTAGACTCTATTCAAACCACCATTGCATGCCTAAGTCACGGTATGCTAACTATGAGACATACCGATTCCAACAAAATCCTCCCACTGAGCAGACTCCTTCCATGATTTTTGAGGAAAAATCTTCAGAAAATAACAATCATATATTGGATATTCGGAGAGAATCTCCTCCCAACCCATACATGAAAATGGAAGATGAAATGATTGGACCTCAAATAGAAATGTGAAATAAAACTCAATATTACACACAGACGGCTCCTATGATTGATCATGAAAAGTTTTTGGAGGATGACATTTTGAGGATTACTAAGAGATACGAATTAATTGAGGATAAATTTAAAAATTTCACAGACTGATTAATTTCATTCTATGGGAGCTCGGGTTTAAAAATGGAAGATGAAAAGATTGGATATCTTGTTGAATGCCCTGAGGATATTTCGAAACCTAAAGATTATGTTCACCCTAGGGACGACTATGACAGCGATACCTCTGCATATTACTCCCCTAAGGATGACTCTGGTTCTGATTCTTACTCGACAAATGAAAACCCCTCATCATCTACGGAAGGCACCACATCATCACACCACACATAAATTACCAAAAAAGTTTAATATTAAAAAAGACTAAAAAAATCGAAAAACCAAACAAAATACATAAAAATTTAAAGTGAAGAGGATTTAAAGAATTTGGATCCTACTCTAAGGGAAGCACTGGAGAAAAGAATGAATTTTGAACATCCCTTGATACATGCCATTGAACACTTTCCTAACCTTAAAGTATTTGTAATGAGCAAATTAATGACAAAAAAGTCGGACAGGACGAGAACAAAGACTGAAAGACGTATATTGTCAATGGCTACCTCTTTATAATAAGGAGAAAAACCAAGAGCCGTAGGTTGAAGCAACAGTTGCCCAGATTTGACTGTGGAATCAAAGACACAACATTTACCCATGCTCGAATCGATGATGACTCACCAATCAATATTCTCCCGACCTCTGTATTTGACAAGCTCAAACTCGGACCTATCAAGAAGATAAGAGAGATTGTTCAACTAGTTGATCGACCGATAAAGAGGTCGAGAGGAACCATTTCTGTCAATGTTACATTCTAAGGTGTTCTGCTAAAGGTGGACTTCACAATCATTGTTATTGAACATCATGGATAATTCACCCAGTCTCCAATCATTCTCGGAAAGCCATTCTTAGCCTTAGATAAGGTAATTATAGAGTGCAAAACTCAGGAAATCAATTTTACAGCATTGGGAGCACTTTGATCTCACACTATCATTGAGGAAGCATGATATTCTAAGGCGACTCACAAAGCCGTCAACATCCATAACCACCAAGCAGTAGAAGAGCCCTACCACGCTACTACACCTGAGATAGCGATTGTTGAACTGGCCATTGGTTCAGAGACTCTCCCCACTATTCCATTCCCTCTACTCTCGCCATGGAGCATCAAATACATGACTTCTTATATGATCCTGAGACATATGCATGGGCTCATCTTGAGTCGGCCGAAATCTTTTCTAACCACTTTGATCAATTCAACCTGACACAGGAATGCACCTACATCAAGTCATTTGAGAACGAATATGCATGACATGCACTAATTCAGAGACTCTCCCCACTGTTTCATTTCTCACTGCTCTCACCATGGAACATAGAATTTATGACTTCTTATATGATCTTGATCTTGAAACATATGCATAGGCTCACCTCGAGTTGGTCGAAATCTTCTCTGGCCACCTTGACCAATTCAATCCAAATCAGGAGTGCACCAACATTAAGTTAATTAAGAACAAATACGCGAGGCATGCACTAACCAAGGAGAAAATTTTCAATGGCTATTTAGCAAGAGACTCTATTGTCAACACCTCACTCCCAAGACCAGCACCTTCACAGACAACACAAAACAAAATGGTTGCTCCTTCATCTAAAAAGAAAGTCGCCTTTGACATGCCATAGAAGGAATCGTCTCATGATTCCTCATCAGGTCCGGACAATGTAATCTACATGAGTGAGGTCTGTTCGGCACTTCTAAAACCCTATCTATGCAAGGATCCAAACACCGATTCCCGTTGGATGACTCTTGTTCCTCACTATTATTCGTCCAAAGTCGATTCTCCTGATCTCATAAAATATATCGGAATAATCTCATTTGCCCATACTAGCCCTTCTGAATATTCATACGAGGACGATCGCTTGAACCTAAGAAAGATCAAATTCTGAGAAAATAACTAAAGCAACTAAAGAACAAGAATATTTGGAGTACCTCCACTTTCATATACTATTCATCTGAGGATAACTCCAATGATGGTTGGATATCATCTGATTCATATGCTTCATATACTCTCTAGTATGATTTTTCTGAGGATAACACTGACAATGGTTGGGACTCATATGCTTCATCTTCTTCTTATCATTACGATCGTCCACCATAGGCTCACAAAAAGATCAGCTGAAAACTACCTTAATCATCGACTACCCTCCCTCCCGACCCCGTTAGTCTCCTTGTACATATTCTTCCTCTACATAGGCCAAGTCCTAAGTATGGTGGGGGGACCGATGCCACATGTATATACCATTCTCCTTATCAACTTCTTCTTGCGATCGCCCCATTTCCACCCTTCTTCCATACATAGGCTGGCCAAGATCCTTAAGTATAGCAAGAATTGATGTCCATATATATACTCTCCTCATTTACTTCTCCCGACCGCTTCAGTTTCGCTCTTCTTCTATACTTAGACTGTCCACAACCTATGTATTGGGGGGTGGGCCGACTTTTATTTTTATATGATTTTTTCACTTTCTTACACTTAGCTCGAGCTATGTCTTCTATACACTTTTTGTGCTATAAGGACACACCACTTGCTAAGTATAGGGGTTGCGTATATATATTGTGTATATATTTCACCCATATCTCGTACTTTCACTTAAGTCTATATATATTTACGGGGTGGTGAAGTAACTAGAAAAAAAAGGAAGTTGTGCTACTAACACCGATTGTGTCCAACCAAAAATTATTTAGAAAAATGACTTCTTATTCATTTTTGCATAAAAAATTCCTTGCATTTAAAATATATATCTTTAAAAAAATCTCAAAAGTCGAAAAAGTAATTTTGTCTGCATTCCATGCATCTGCACTTCACCAGTATTTCATGCATTTGTGAAAATTCATTGGATTCTGAACCGAGTTATGAGCAGAAACTGAGGTGGTCTGTACTTGACCTTAATCCACCTAATTTTCAAAGGAATTTCACTGATAAATATGATTTTTGAAGCTTCAGGTCTTTGACTTAATTCTTCGAGTTCCACATGACAGTGTGTAGAGTTTGACTCTTAGTGTGTATGGTCTCTTCATTCTGGGTACGACTCTGGAATAGGGAATTAATTTGTACTCTCGCACTATGCGCTAAGCTCAACTCAGACTGGGTGTGGAAGACTATGTGAGTTTCTTTTCTTGTAGCGTGGAAATCTAAAGATCGGAGTATGGGTTGAAATAAAGTTTTGAAATAGGGATGGACAATTGGGCACAATTTTTCCTAAGACCCCAAAACAAGTATTGAAAAAAAGATTCCATATACGTAGGGGCACAACAAGATCCAAGCAGAGCTACAAAAAAATCCAAACACAAAAAAGCCTACTCCAAATAAATATTTGACCAAAAAAGGTCCAAGCTTCAAGAAAACGTGCATATCTTGGTGGAGACTTGGCTAAACTGGCCGGCTTCACAAGGATAGGTGACTACACTTTTCACCCTCCAGTTCTTTTCTCATTCTTCTAATTTCTCCACCACTTCGATTGTGAACACAACGCGACATACCTTAGAAGGAAATAGATGACTTCTCGAGGACAAGTTACTGGAGGAGAGGTTTGCATGGTAGTCTGGCATTCTGGATGGGAAGAGCTAAAACCTTTCACACACATGAGTCGAGTGTTCAATGTTCATGGGTATGCTTTGGGAAGGGGATTGATCTAAGATGACTCCTCAGTCAAAACTGTGACAACAGTGTGTAGAACTTGAAGGCTGTTGATTTTAAAACCCTAAGTCTCGCAGAAGTTCCGCCAAACTAATAATCCAAAGGTCGGGTCTAGCTCAATTTTCACCTTCTGCTCATGGTCATAGTATGGAATGCAATCTCATTTCACCTCATTGCATTTCTCTTGATGCTCAGGGACAAGCATTGTTTACATATGGGGGAACGATGAATCTCAGATTCATCCCTCTAAAAGTCAACAATTAAGCTCAGATCCCCAACTGTATTTCTACATTTATATTACATAATTAGCATTCTTGCATATGTAAATAAGAATTGTATTTTAGAACTCAAAATTGCATAAAAATGATCTCAGCCTATTTGACCTGTAAAATAGGCTAACTTCTCCGATTTTTAATTAATTCAGGCTAACTCCAAATGACCTGAAACTCATTGTGTACATACTACTAACAAGAATAAGTGAAAAATACAAAAAATCTTTAACCTAAAAAAATGGACAAAAAACTCAAAACCTACTTCCAGGATTTCCAAACTAAAATGTTGATATCTTCCTCGTACAGTGTCTCATTTGATCCTACTCACTTTAAACTAATGTACAATCAATTAAGTTCAAGTGAATCGGGGCTCATATGTGAAAATTGGGTTTTGGGCCTCTTTTGTACATTTTGTATTTTAACAGTTTTTGACCTATTATTTTATGTATATAATTAACTCATTTTATTTTATTTCTCTCTCTTTTTTTTCTTTGGTGAAAGTTTTATTAAAATGAGCAAAAATCCAGATCCAAAATGAGCTTGAAATAAAAGAAACTAACCGAGTCCAAGTCTTCACTAACAATCTGAACATAAATTATAGTTTTCGTATTTTATTTTATTTTTTCTTTTTTCTTAATTATTAAAAATACACAAAAATTATATTACAGTGTAAGTATTTATATTTGATTTTATCACATTTTTTCAGATTTTTATCTTATTGATAATAACAAAAAAATTATTAAACCCAAAAATCAAGGTGTTCTATGTACATAGAGTAAACCCAAAAATATCACTTTATGTAAATGAAATCATTTGGTTTTTGTCCCTCCATTAAATTTGTACATCTCATCGAGGAGAGCAACTTTCATCAAGAAAACTTTTTCAATCCGATGTTGTTTGCTATTTCTTTTGATTTTTCTTCTTCTTTTATTTCCGATTTTTCTAGAGCCGTATGGCAGCTCTTGGAGCGCCCACATATCACTCACTTTCTCCCTTATTTTATATTTATTTTATAAGAAATAAAAAAAAATAAAATTATAAAATGGTAATGCCACGTGGCCTTGCCTCAACCGTCTGATCGAGGTTCCTCTTCTTCATCCGTCATCTCCTCCCCGCCTTTCCTTTTTGGCCAGTGACACCTTCCCCCAAATCTCGCACGTTGCCTGCCCTCTATGGCTGTTCACCTCCTTTCCTCTCAAGCGCATCACCACACATATATCTATCCCCCAATCTGCATCCCCTTCCTAATCAGTGATCGCCGCCGCCATCAGAACATTGTTACCTTCTGCTTTCCTTATACGGTCGGCCACCTCCATCCTTCTTGGGCCACCGAACTCCTACCTAATCAATCACTTCCTCGCAACACAACCTCCCTATCACTATTTAAGAAATTCTATCGCCCCTTTCCTAGCCATCCATCGATAATACCTCAATTCAACACATCCAGGTGGTGACAGCCCGGGCCTTCAACCGCGGCGAGATTTGAGGAATCCAATCCACGTTTCAAGGATGCACAACCCTTGCATGTCTTATGATGCTCCAGACCTCCTTCGTCGAGCCAACGACCGCTTCGACACCATCCAACTATCATCTTCATCAACGCTCCACCACCAATGTTCCACCTCTAGTTGCCATCAACGCACTCCATCGACTCCAGCCTTCTTCATCGAAAACTCCACCCTCAACCACCATTCAGGAGCATCATCACCCATCACGACTTCTCCACCAGTAGGCTCCTCTGCTCCTCCACCCAGTCGTGCCCCTCCACAACTTCATGAGGTGACTCCACCGAAGCCCCGCGATTGTTTTGGGACCCTTATCTTCCCCGCTGCCTACTGGACGGAGCAAGGAGTCACCTTCATCGACCACCCTCCGCTTGCTCTCTACCTATCGCTAGCAGAGAACCACCGGGTGAGAAGCCCGAGGCTCTCCCACGTACTGCACATGTGAGGAGGGAATTGCTGCAATGGATGCCCCACGTGATCCCCACGTGCTGCGGGGGTTAATTTTTTTGACACCCCTGGAGGTTTCCAAAATCCAGGAACAACCCCATCCCAAAGGTCACGTGAATCGCATGTGACCTATTGGAAAATTTGCATTGAGCTCTCGGGAATCTAGTCGAATCACATAAGTCGCCCCGCCACCAGAGGACACATGCATCGAACACGACGCTCTGGAAGTTTTGCACAAAGCCCCACGTTGGGATCAGTAATTATACTTACATCCATGTTCTTCATTTTCTTATTCTATTTATTTTCTGTATTGCAAACAAACCCCTGAGTTCCTATTATAATTTGGATGTCATTTTGCATCTTTTTTTATTTAAAAATTAGCATGATGTTCTACAATTAATTTTCTACATTATGTCATGCTTGTGATATTTTTATATGTTGTGGTTATTTATTAATTATTATTTTGGTGTAAAGTTGCATATTTTCCTTAATATGCGATTCAAAAGTCATAAGTAATTAACCATAGACCCAAAAAATACCAAAATTTCATTAATTGTAGAGTTTCTTGTATTTCACATTGTGACAAAAAAGAATTGCATTTGCATGCATGGTTCACTCTTTAAAAATCATTTTGTAGATTTCAATCTTTAATTTTTAATAGGTATTAAATCTGATATTTACAAAGTTTGGAATTTTTCTGAGATCAATCACCTGGTGATAGATCTCGGATAATTTTACTACTTGAAAACAAATAGGTTTAATATTTATTATAAATAAATACTGAAATTAACACAATTTACATTTGTAAATTCTTTAAATATTCATCTTGCAAACGAAAACTCCAAAAAAATGATAGTGTCTTCTTTTTACCATATTTTACATCTCAACCAAGTTTGTAATTTTTGGACATTATTTTATTGAAATTGCATATTAGTCCTTAAAATTGGTCACATTTGCATTTTCCATTCTGAAATTGCATTAAAAATACCAAAAAATGTCGCCTCAAAATCTATGCATGAGCTTTGATAGACATAATTCTTTTTTGTTCCTTTGCCTTACTGAGTTCGACATTGGGACTTGCCCAAGTAAAATAAACATAAAACAATGTCGATTAAAAATTGAATAAATTATTGTGGTTATTTCTTGATCGATTCTGAATTCCCACCTACAACAAAATGACAAATTTAAATGATTATTCACGCAGATTAATGTAGTATTTTTGTGGCTCATCAGGGTCCTAGAAAAATTGTATTAGTAGATCATCCCTTTTCGAAGCTTTATTTCAACCCACAGCTCCCTTCATTAGATGTCCATGCCACTAGACTTGGTTGGGGTGCGCTGGCCACTCGAGGTGATTGCGTATGTTTCCATTCGCATGCATCTCTTGCTAGAAGATTCTACCCTCACCACCTCATCAGTGAAGAGCTACGTGTAAATTGCATATACAAGTAATTTCATTGTATAAAAGAACCATGCGTGTGTATGAAATATTCTACTTAGACCAATCAAGATGATATGTGAACATAGTCTTATGGACTCGAAGAATTAAGTTGCTAGACCTAAAAAGTCTCAACCCTAGTTCTTATAAGGTTCCTCTGAAATTTAGTGAATTAAGATATTAGCCAAGCTCTGTTCTTCATTTTTATTCCAGACTATTTTAAGCATCAATATCATTCTGAAAAATGCAAATGCAATAAAATATAAAGAAAGCATTTTTTCATAGAAAAGAAGTGAAAATAGAAGAAAATATGCTTTTTGAAAACTTTTTTCAAAGAGTTGTGCAAACTTTTATGGATTTTTATATTTTTTTCATTTTTTAAATAATTTTTAATAGATAGAATTATTAACATTTAAAAGAATTTACTAGGATTTCATACAACTTTACAAAGAATTTGACATAAACAAATATACAAGGTTATACACATTTCATACAAAATTTTACAAAAAGAATATTTACACGTTTTATGCATAAATTTTACAACAAGAATTTTATCCACAAAAGGATTTTTTACAAATTTTAAATACAGAATTTTATATACACATTATACAAGTTTTATACAATGGATTTCTTTAAAAGAATTTTATGCACAAATAATCTTGTTTACATATTTACAAGGTGATTACAAGTTATATTTACAACATTTTGTATCATTACTAAATAGGAACAATATTTACAAACTAGTTATTTATATAAAAGTTGATAAAATAATTTACAAATAATTTTACAAAATGTTTACAAACATTTTACAAAACCTATACAAAATATTTTACAAAAATTTATTGCAATATTTTACAAAACCATTTTTACAAACATTTTATAAATGATTTTTAAAACTAGTTTACAAAATTTTACAAATCAACTTAACAAACATTTTTACACTCTAAATAATTTTGATACAAAATAATTTACTAAGATTTTCCAAACAAAACAAATTTTACAAAAATAATTGTATGAAGTTTTTTTACATCAATTTTTAAAAGATTTTTTATAAATAATTTACAAAGCATTTGTAAAAACAATTTCCAAAGATTTTTACAAAACTATTTACAAAAAAATATTTTACAAAATAATTTGTATAAAAGAATTTTACAAAACAATTTTATTCCAATTTTATTAGCCATAATAATAGACAATCAAAAGTTTGAGTTATGGCTAAAGTATATATATAATATATACGACCCTCCTGTACTTAGCTCGAACTATCCTCATAGTGAATAAGAAGAGACAAAGGAAGACATAACTCATGCTAAATAATCCTAAATGTAGAGACTATATAAATAGGGAAGACCAAGGAAAAGATTGTACAAACTCAACTACTGGACTTGTCCTCCCCTATCCTTAAGGTAAAAGAACCCTAACTGTAGAAAAATAATATCAACAAGTTGAAGGACAAGCGAGGGAACGGAATAAATTAATAGAAATAAAAATGAGAAAGAAGAACGAAATGAACGACATCACTCCCCCTATTGTTAGGGTAAAGGATCCCATAGTATAGGAAAAAACAACAAGAGTGATGAAATAAAAAGAAAAGAATAACTCAATTCATTCACCTCCCCTATACTTAGAGTAGAGCGCATCCTAAGTAAAGTACACACATGGGAAAGAGGTGAATGAAAAAAATGGAAGAATGAAGAATGAAAAGAAAGTATATATACAAAAGAATATCAGCTCATGTATTAGATGCAGAAGATGTCAAAGTATCATCGTATGATACCAAATGAATGGAATCAACCACGAACAAGAATGTATTACGACCATTTGCTTTTGAGTTTGTCTAGAAATAACTTCAATTCTGCATCAAACAACCATACTTTCTGATCTGGGACGAAAGTCTTTCTCCTAATCTGTCTATCATGCCAATGCTTGACATTCTCCTTATACATGTGTGAGTTGTCAAAGGCGAAATATCAAAATTTCAGCAATATCTTCAGATCCACATTCCAATTCGGTCTGCTCTCTCATTGTCCAAATTTCATAAACAGAGTGCCCATAAAGATTTGTGAATAAGCTCAACCGGCATGTGTAAATGATTTCCATAAACCAATATATATGGAGATTTTCCCTATGGAGACTTGTGCAACCTCTGATAAGCCCATAGAACTAGTCAAGCATCTGAGACTAGTTCTTCCTATTTGGGCATACAAGTTTCCGAAGTATCATCTTTTTCTCCCTTTTTGAAATCTCTGCCAAGCCGTTAGTTTGTAGGTGGTAAGAAGATGCCTATGCTCCATGGTATACTCATTCACAAGCTTTCTTACATTTCGATTGATGAAATGGCTTCCCCTATCTAAAATGAGTATTTTGGGTATCTCGAACTGTGTAATAATGTTGTCCTTGAGAATGGAACAAATCATATGGCTATTAACAACTTGGGTGGGGAATGCTTCCATCCATCGACAAACATAATCTACGGCAAGCAGGATGTACTAAAATCCCTGATTGTAAGGAATGGGCTATGATAAGGAATGGGATATGAAGTCTATTCCCCAAGCATCAAAAACATCTGAAATCTGGATATATCTCAAGGGAGTGGTATCTTTGGAACCGACAATTCCTCCCATTTTTTGCCACTCAGTAGAACCTCTAATATAGCCTGTAGCATCCATGAGCGGAGTTGGCCACCATAGGCTACATTGAATAACCTTCACATCAGTGCGCTTCCCCGGATGATGCCCACGAACCTAATATGTGACAATGCTCAAGCACACTGGTGTATTCCTCTTGATGAAAGCACCTCCTTCCGATACAATCTTCACCCTCACGAAATAGGTACAATTCCTCCCACTAGTAAAAATGAATCTCTGATAAGAACTGGTATACCTTAAGATTGGGCCAATATTGTGTAACTTTCTTGGAAACAAGATAGTTCACAATATCATCGTACCATGAAAGTTTGGCAACATACAAGATAGCCTCATCTATAAAGGTCTGTAATCCGAAAAAGGTGATCTGCCACAACATTTTTGACTCCAGGTTTGTCTCGAATCTTTAAATCAAACTCATGGAGAAGAAGGCTCCATCTGATAAGGTGTGGTATGGCATCCTTCTTGGTCTGTAAATACCATATGGAAGTATATCACGTGTATACTATAACTCTAAAACCAAGCAAGTAGGACAGAACTTCTCTAAAGCGAACACTACTGCTAACATTTCCTTCTTTGTACAAGTGTAGTTTATATGCCTCATCCAGAGTCTTGCTATCATAGTGTTTAGCAAAGCAATACATCTCGTCTCTACCCTAAAACAACTCCAACTGGAAATCCGATGCATACATCATGATTTCAGAAGGGAGAGACCAATCATGTGGCTGAAGGACAGGATCTCCAGTAACCATCTCTTTCTTCTGATGAAATGTAAGGATGACTATCTCATCAACAATAAACTCACTCTCCTTGCATAGAAGCTCAGTCAATGGCATGGAGATCATTCCGAATTCATTGATGAATTGCCTAAAAATCTAACGTGACCAAGAAATGACCTCAATATCATCAATCTTCGCTGGGTCACCTCCATATCATGTTTGGAGATGGCATGTCCAATAAATCTCATTAGTCAACATAAGTGACTCTTCTCCAGCGAGAGCACTATGTTTACCTCACAACTTCTCTGATGTACTCTATTTAAATGAGTAAGACATGTGTCCATCCTATCCCTGTAAACCAATAAATTGTCCATGATGACCTCAAGAAAACTTCCTACCATGTCAACAAAAATTGCAAACAAACACCTCCGGAATGCAGTGGGGCCATTACACAATCCAAAGGGCATCTGTCTAAAGGCATAGGTAACAAACAGACAAGTAAAAGTAGGCTTCTCCTGATCCTCTAGAGCAATTGCTACCTGGTTATATCTTGTATACACATCCAAGAAAGAAAAGAACTCCTTCCCTGTCAGCCTCTAAATAATTTGATCAATAAAGGGCAGTGGAAAATTATCTTTTTTGGTCACTGAGTTCATGCACCGGTAATCTACGCAGACACACCATGAAGTTGGTACACGAGTCATAATATCCTCAACACGGTCATTCATCACAATTGTAATCTCGGAATTCTTTGAGACCACATATAACAGACTTTCCCACATGGAATCCAAAATGGGATAAATGAAGACAACATCACACCTTCTATCGATCACTGTCATGAAAACATCTCGAAGATTAGGATTCACACAGTGTTAAAACTCATGGGTCAGCATGTTGTCATTGTCTAAGTAGATATGATGCGAGCACAAAGTTGGACTAATCCCACGGAGATCTGAAGTACTCCAGCCAATAACCTTGTGGTTTCTCTCAAGAATCACTAGCAAATGATATTCCTGGTCATCAATCAACTACAAACTGATGATGACCGGAAGCATCTAGGGGCACCTGCAAGGAAGGCATGCTCTAGAGATGAGGGTAAAACTTTGAGCTCATTTGATGTCTGAATTGGCTCTACAACAACCTCTTCAACTACATTGATAAAAGGTATAAGATCTGCACTCTTTGAACTATCCATTGTTGCTATTGTAGGATCAGCATGCAATGCATTAAAAAGGTTTGCAATGAATGCTCTCTTATCAAATACGGATGGCTCATTAGGATGCGCAAAGATCTCAGAAAACACATCAACAAAAATCTCAAAAATCTCAGTAGGAGGAATATCATCATCTCAGAATAATGTATCTCAGACAAATTAGAATGTACCTTCAAAAATAACTCAGAACGTGTCTTAGGTAACTCAGTAGTAATCTCATCAGCATATAGCTCAAAAAACTCAGTATGATCATCAGAATACAACTCAGACGGTCCATCGACTAACAACTCTAAATCA
This sequence comes from Ottelia alismoides, assembly GCA_037367405.1. Taxonomy (NCBI): domain Eukaryota; kingdom Viridiplantae; phylum Streptophyta; class Magnoliopsida; order Alismatales; family Hydrocharitaceae; genus Ottelia; species Ottelia alismoides. The sequence goes on from JAZKJV010002739.1 coordinate 705,752, forward strand.
TCAACAAGGTAAATAAAGGTGACAGTACTTTCTAAGGGTTCCTTCTGAGCAAGGAACTCTTTGGTATCCACGAAACTAGTAAATAGATCACTATCGCGTATCTCTGCTAGAAAATCACATTTCTCTGAATATGGGATATCTGACTCCCTGTCATATGTTGTTGGAGGTGGTCATGACATCGGATATGGGATCATCTCAATCTTCACCTTTTCTCTACAAGAGTGAAAGATGATCTCTCCAGTATGATAATCAACTATCGCTTTGGTCGTTTGAAGGATTGGCCGACCAAGTATGATCGGGGTACGGAGTAACGGTGCAGGTGTATCATTGTCCATAACAATGAAATCAACTAGGAAGCTCATGACTAAAACTGTTACAATAACTCCACGAGAATGCCCATTGGCCTAATGATCGATCTATCAGCTAATGGAAGGATCATCAAGGCTGATCTAAGAGGCCTCAATCCAAACTCGATGAGTAGCAAGGATGGCATAAGATTGATCGAGGATCCGCTATCGAGTAGAGTATCACCGAACTCCTAATAAAAAATCATACAACGGATGTGAGGTGCTCCCTTATCTTTGTTTTTTGGCGGGAGGTTGTTGATGGTGTAAATTGTGGCCTTTGTCAAAATGTACTTTTCGATCCTTGCACATATGTTCTTCTTTGGCTGATGCTTCCTAGTACATGCTTCTTTCATTCCCTTTTTAATTGCAGGCATGTACTCCATGGCCTTTAGGTTGGCATCTCTAAAAAGATGTTTTGAAGGATCTCTACCACTCTAGGATTAGATAGGGCCATTTTGATGTTTTTGGATTTTTCTTTTGATCAATGTGGTGCCTCTTTATAAGAATAAATGAGACATTCAAAATTGTTATCATTATAGAGGTATCAAGCTGATGAGTCACACTATGAATATTTGGGAACATGTGATCGAAAGAAGGATGAGGCAAGTTTCCAAAGTAAAAGAAAACCAATTCATATTCATGCCAGGTGATTCAACTATTGAAGACGTCCATTTGTTGAGGAGAACAATGTAGATTTATAGAGATAAAAGGAAGAACCTCCCTATGATCTTTACTGATTTGGAGAAGGCTTATGATTATGTCCAACGAGAGATATTGCGGAAAATTTTGATGAAGAGACATCTACTAGTCCTATACATTAACCTCATAAAGGATATGTATGATAGGGTTTTATCTTATGTAAGGACCATGTCTGGAAAGACTGTCTTTTTTGACATCAACATTGGTTTACATCAAAATTTAGCTTTGAGACCATTTTTTTACTTTCATTATGGACAAGTTGACAAGTCACATTGAGAATGAATTACCTTAGTGTATGTTTTTTGTTGATGATATTTTATTGATTGACGAAACTAGAGACAGAGTAAATGAGAAGCTTGAGGTCTGGAGACATGCATTGGAGATTAAATGATTTCGTATAAGTAGGGCTAAGACAGAATATATGGAGTGCACCTTTGATGGAAGCAATGGTGAAGGAATCAATGTGAAGATTGGTGATGATAACAATCAGAAGAGAGATTCTTTTAGATATCTGGAATCTATTTTGCATCATGATGGGGAAATTAATAGATATGTTATTAATAGAATAAATGCAGGCTGGCTAAAGTGGAGAGGAGACTCTGTTGTTTTGTGTGATAAGAAAATTCCTTTCAAAATTAAAGGAGAGTTTTACAAAGTAGCCATGAGACCTGCTATGCTCTATGGATCTGAATGTTGGCCTTTGAACCATAGACATGTGAAGAGAATGGTTGTAGCAGAAATAAAAATGCTAAGGTGGATATATGGACACACACGTAAAGATTGGATTCAGAATGATGCAATCAAAAAGAAAGTTGGTGTAGCTCTGATGGAGGATAAGATATGAGAAAACCGCTTAAGATGGTTTGGCCATTTGCAAAGAGGGTCAGCTGATGCAATAGTTAGGAGATGCTAGTGTTGGGATGTTGGGCCTCCTAACAGGGGGTGAGGACGACCCATGAGATGTTCAACAGGGACTATATGAAGGGATCATAGGTTTTGGTATATAAGCCCATGATTGACCCAAGATAGATCTAAATGGAGGCAAAGAATCCATGTAGTGGACCCGACTTAATTTTGGGAAAAGGCATTGTTGTTGTTGTTTCTTATATTCAATGTACATGAATTCAATGTACATGGAACATAATAAGGTGAAACATCAAACCGCACATTTCTCTCACTAATATAAGAATTAACATTTACAAAAGGATGATTAGAATTAGTTTGTATAGTATCATCTAATACATGTGTAGAAATAAAAATAAAAGGGAAAATAGAAATGGTTGCTCGATCTGCTAGTGATGAAGAAGACTCTGAGGCAGGTATGTTCTTCCTCATAGATGACTCAGCACTACATCTTGCTCTATTCCATTTTCTGTGATTTTCAAGATAATGGTGAAGAATAAGGTGATAAAGAAGAAAGTGAAGATGATCTTTTCCTCCATGGTCTGGAACTGCAAAACCGGATCACTACTCAGCTGGTGAAGAAGAAGATGCAGTCGGTGTAGCTCTCTCAACTACTCGATCCCATAATTCCAACAGATGTTACGGCGACAACAATCTCCTACCACTCCTGAGAGAAATGGTGTAAGATAAACACGTAAAATCAAAGGCAATAACTGTCTCGGAGGCAGTTGGATCATAGGCTAAATGCTCCTTGCATCTAAAGTTGTTGGGATTGGCTTTGACCTGTGTTTGTATAAGTGTCTTTGTTCTAGTCATGTCGTCGAGCCTCTGAGTCAAATCAATCGTGTTTGTCATCAAGATGGCTATTTGATCAAGGGTTGGGTTCACCGAAGGTGCAACAGGGTTCCCAACAATGGGTTATCTAGTCTGGTAGTGTAGAGGCTGTAACCAGAATATTGTTGCTACTGATATGTGTAAGGAGGAGGATGTAAATAATACTGCCAAGAATATGCATGCTACTGGTAAGGATATGGATGGTAAGAGTGTGCAGGCTACATCGGTTGCTAATATCCATGTCTCTAAGTCTGAAAATGTGGCCGAGACGAAAGCTGGTGAGGCTGTGAAGGATGATGATGCTAGGGTTGTGGTCTCCCTCCCTCAAACTAGTGGGTGGACTTCTGACTTGATTGTGAACCCAACCGACCTTACCCTGATGGACGAGGCTGGTTGCGCTCTCGATCAAACCCAATGTCCTTCTCTTCCTGGATGTGAGTTGGAGGTGGACCCAACTGCTCAGGAAGATAAGGATGCTCTGGATAATACTGCACAACACATGATGGAGGAGACTGTTGCAGGACTTGATCCGAAGTCTGCACGTAGTATACATGTTGGACTGTAGAAGAAGGTACTCTGGTACTCTGTAGTGCTAAAGTAGTGGGCGAACTCGGCTACTTCAATGCAAGTGTATCGAATGCGACACTCTCTGGCTCTAGCACGAGCTGATGGTACTAACTAGAAGCTCCAGATGACAGATAATCTCATCCAGCTTGTCTAGCCGCTTTGTCCTCAGCTTGATCATTTGTAATTTGTTTAACTCATGATTACTTCTCGATAATATCTACTTTGCATAGGTGATTCCTAGTAATGGTCACATCGGTGTTGTCCACCGTATCCACATAATGAGATGCCATCATGTTGGATTTCTGTCGCATATGCTTTTCCGATATCCTCCCTTATTTCTCTCACTTAGGAAAAAATGAATTGGTAGATCGACTCTTTGAAGCTTGTAAGAGATAAGAGATGTGTACCTTAAGCCAGCATTCTACATGCAAAATGATCCTTGCATAAAAATAAAGATAGTAAACTATCTGAAATGATGCAAGCGAAACGTCCTAAGCAGTAACTTCTATTAGCGGGAAAGATCCAAATATTTAACTAAGTCCATCCTACAATAGGAAAACAAAATCTTATTTAGAGATTTAGACCTACTTGGTTAACTAGCTCAGTCAAGATAATAGAACCTGCTTCTAAGGCATCAAGCACAAAGAATCACAAGAAAACAAAATAAAAATAGAAGTCAAAGAAAACAAAAACCGGTGAGGTCCCCTATGTGCACCGATACATGGTGAAACATACACCGGAATCCAAAGAGTATAATATCCAAATAAAGATAAAAAAGTGGTAAGCTCCTAAGAATTATTACAATATAATTACAAAAATAATTGGGAAATAAAAGACTGAAATAAAATTAAAAAATATGCAAGCTGCTCAAAGTGTACTCCTATTCTTCTGCACCTCTCATATGCTCTCTTGTTGTTCATTGAAGAAATGAGTCACCTTTGCTTCGCTCGGGTTCACCGACAAATCTTGGAATGTTTCCCTCACTCGTCGGGCCCTCACAAGAAAGAAAAAAAAAGATATATCAAATCACAATTATGAAAAATATTAGCAAATAAAAGAAGAAAATAAAAGCAGAAAATAAAAAACAAACACATAAAAACAAGGTGCATAAGTAGCAAAATGAGAAGAACTGGAGAAATTAATCTCAGATGATTACACAGAGTCAGAACATGGGGAGCTTTCGGTGTCTAACAAATCAGATCGTGCAAGTGTTGTATGAGCTCCCTAATGGCACACAATACTCAATCCGAGTTCTCACTCCTCAACACTGAGAAGATCCACAAATATATGCAGATAAAAATATAAGCAGAAAATAACAAAAGAAATGACAAAAAATAATATACAAAATAAAAAGAATGAGATACTACATAAACAAACCTAGAATAGCAAGCAAAGAGAGAAAATAAGCTACTTCCGCCATACCTCCCAACAACAGTGCCATTTGTTGAACAAGGCCTTTTAGGGGTTTTAAATAATTTAGACAAATATAGCAAATATTCACAAGTGATGTCATAACACAATGAAGGTCTCAAAAAATTATTTTATTTTTTTCAATTCTCAAGCAAACAAAAAGAGGAATGTAAGTGCAAGGAAAATTTGCTATTTATTTACATATAGCATACAGGATCAAATTCAAGGAGGCTACAATAATATTGAGGGTTATTTAAATCAAAGGAAATCAACGAAAAAGAAAGAATTTTTTAATGCAAATTCTTGGTTTTTAATGGATTTTTATCTTTTCAATTTTTTAAGGAATTTTTTATTTTTATATATATTATATAGTTTTATGATATTATATTTTTTATGATTTATAATTTTTCAAATGTTTTTGCTTATTGAATTTTTAAAAACAAACAAAATAAGAAATAAAAAGAAATAAAAAAAGTTATTTTTGTTTTTTTAAACAAGGTAAAAATTTACATAAAATCAATAAAAAATATTTTTTTTTTTTATAAATTGTCTTATTGCTTTTGTAATTTTTTTGACAATTTCTATTTTTTAATATTTAAACACAATTAAAAATAGGGAAATTATAAAATAAAGAACACAACAAATGCTTTTCGATTTTTAAAATAACAAATAAAATAAAAAATAAACAATGTATATAAAATCAAGGATTTTTTAAAAGTTTTCAAAAAGGCATTTTATGATTTTTCTGATTTTCTATGATTTTATACGATTTTTTGGTTATTTTTAGTGTTTTCTGATTTTTTTTTGTCATTTATAAGAAATTTAAAGATGAACTTTATTAGAATTAAAGACAAATCAAAATAAACAACCAAAAATTATTTTACTATTGTTCAAAGAGTTTTTAGTTTTTTTTAATATTACAAACAAGATAAAAATAAGGTGTTTTGCTTTATTAAAAATAGTAAAACTAAATACAATTAAAAATATAAATTAAAGAAGATAGTATTACTTAGAAGCATCTAATGATGAATTTTAGGGGATTTTTAATCATCACTAAAAATAGTAAGCTCATTTAACAAACAAATTAAAACACTACAGCATAGGGACTTAAATGCAACAAAAATTATTTCTATAACAAAACAAATAAAAGTATAAGAAATGTCGCAACAAAACTTTAAATTTCACCATAAATAAAACATTTATTAATTCAAAGTGGACCTAATTGAAAATAAAATAGACCATAGGGTTGATAATGCGATTATTTAAGTTTTCTCTAAAAAGGTAGGGGCCAGAGTGCAAAAGCTTTACCAGTCCACATGGCTTAATGCATGGCAGAGATGCACCTCTTTATCTTGATCTGACATCTTGGTTTTGGTGCACCAAGGAATGGCCTGATTTGAGTATGGAGATCGTGATCAACGATCGAGCTTTGGGGGAAATCTGACTGTTCATGTGCAAACTGGTAGGTGTATTATTGATCGAGTATCTCTGGGAAGTGAAAGTAGAGCAACGAAGAAGATGAGGCGAGGAGAGTTTTGATCGGTCTAATCTCAGTCGATCTAAACTCGATCTGCCTCCAGAAGGATTCTGCTTGGTCCTACAATTCTCCTCCAGCGATCTCATGCATCACTAAAGGTCGATGTCTTTTGACTTGGTATTTGAATCTCTCAATGGTCTAAAGGGCAAAACACAGTTCTAGATTGTGATTCCAAGCCCAGCTTCGCTCAAACCCTGCAATAATTTCAGTGCTCGGAGGCGATGTTTCAACAAATGTTATTAATAGAGAAACAAGATAAATGATCGGTGGATGGATACCTCCAACGAAGGTGATTAGAGGTCAAACTCTAAATCTCCAACAATCTGGAGGAGAATAGATTATGGGTGAAGATAAAGAAGGTGCAACGATGGTAATCGGCTAATCGAGGATGAAAATACATGATCGGGAGCTCCGATCGAGGAAATCGGATCTTGGGTTGTGAAGATCTGACCTAACTAAATTTGGAAATTGAAATGCAAAATTAAAGGCAGAATTGAAATGAGAATTAGCTAAACTACCCATAGGTAGAAGAAGAATGTTGTAGCCTCAATTTACGGCAAGAAGCAAAGAAACTCGACATGGCGGTGGAGCTCTGGAAACATCATGGATTTTGATCTCCGATGATCACCTCACACTCCCAGTTGACAGAATCGATATTCCGTCACTGCCTCGACATTTGGGAACCACCCTCTGATGAAATAATCATGGAAAACTATTTGGTGGTAGGCGAGATCTAGAGGGGCTTTTAAAGAAGTGAGATAGTGTGAAATTCAAAAGGTTGAATCGTGTGAATCGAGGTTGAATCCACGAAATTATTATCAGGTTATAGAGAGGCTTATTTGGGCTACAAATTGATGAAAAAATTTGGTGTAAAGGTTGAGTGGATTGATCGGGGAAAAGAAGGAAAGATGCTCTGATGAGGAAGCTTTATTGGGCAAACATGTAGAAAGGGTTTGTCCGTGGCAACGGACCATGGTCCTCCAATAAGAACGCAGGTACACTACAGGACAAAACACACTACATGACAAAATAGCCAAAAATATAAATAAATTAGAAAAAATAATAAATAAAGTTAAAAATAAATAATGTAAATAAAAAATTTTAGGAATTAAAAATCTTATTTATGGTGAATTGTAATAGATTAAATAAAATAAATAAATAGGTTAAAATAAATATTAACCTTAATCCATGATCAATGGTCTTCCATCGAGTTGAAGAGTTCCATCACCATGAATTGTATGCTAGAGATGCATGTCCGAATTGGTAGCTCATACATACAGGCGCACATGGATCGGGCTCTTTTCTTCTCGAAAGAGTAAGGTCGTATACGTAGTGACCCAATATTGGTTCCTCATATTATTGGAGCGTTATTGTATAGCGCAAAGCAAGTTTTATCCTGGTTGACGGTTTATTCAATTAACAATGGGTCTGCATCACCTTATGGGTGGTGGACTTCGATGTTAAAGACTGAACCCCAATGTTGGTTCCTCATATTATTGGAGTGTTATTGGATTGCGCATTGTGAGTTCTATTCTTGTTGATGGTTTATTCAAATAATAATGGGTCAACATCACCTTATGGGTGGCGGGCTTGGGTGTTAAAGACCAAATTAGGAAATACAAGTTGGAATTGCAAGGAAGAATGAGTTCCCTCTTCTTCTTATCTTAGTTGTAGTTTCTCATATTATTAGGGTGTGACAAAGGTAGAAAGGAGATCCAAAATCATTCTAGAGATATATCAATAAATAACTCTTGCTTTGAAAGTTTAATAACTGAATGGACTTTCAAAGTTTAAAAGGCAAGACAACTTTGATTTAAAATAATAATAACCTTTACCAAAGATATATATTTTTGTAAATTAACTTTTTTCAGATAACTTTCATTAAATCCACTCAAATCCATAATCATGACAACTGTCATGGATTGGATCCATGATCAAGATGTAGTACTTGCATTTGGACACATAATGTATGTGGTTGTAATGTGCATGTTTCCTCATTATTATGAAGATTGACAACTAAATAGACAATAGGACAACAACCTAAGGTTTGTGTATCTCTAAAGTCTTGATCTCTAATCTAGTGTGCTTTGGAAGTAACATGTCAGTGATGATCGCAATTGACAAGATCATTCATAAAAATTAAAGAAGGTGTTTTGGCAAACATATGTGCCGTCAACATTTGATCATGAATGACATGGTTTGCTGCATTATGAAAAATGGTGGATCGATAAGAGACAATGTACTCAAAATGTTTGAGTACATGTATGAACCTAAGTTTTTTTTTAGTTAAGATGAGTGCTTAATGAATGTCATCATTCTTCTCTCTCTACTCAAGTCGTTCATATACATCATATTTCTCATATTATATGAATGGTATGAAGCAAAAAAATGTTGAAATACTCTTATATTGAAGTCCCTTTAAGAGATGTTCAATATAAGAGATCCTTTACCTTAAGAAATGGTTTGTTAAATGTTAAGGAAGTGTAATGCAAGCATGGGTTTGACCCATGTAAGAAGGAGAATCAAGAGTTGGTTTTACTTATGTGACTTCCATACACGTGACATCTAAAGAGTTAATGAATATCAATACTGCAACAAGCTAATGTACTGATAGTATGACTATCTAGACTATCTGAAATCCTTAAAGAAGGACCATGATGGTTCATCCAAATATTCTACATATCGTCATAGAAATTAACTTACTTATTAGATAATATTAAAAGATTGATAATTGTATCTCTTTATAATAACACTTGCAATTATTTGCACATGTTTTAGAAGATTGAAATTTTTGATCTTAACGTTAATAATCAGCCACAAGGGAGTTGACGCAATTGTTGCAACAATCTCTATTGGATAGAAATGTTGTATATTATCAGTGGGAGAGCCATCAGTCTTAGAGACCTAGATATTAGAATACATTCATTATTTATTTCTATAGTTTCTATAAATGGACATACATTTTGCAATAGACCTATCATAATGAGTTGAGATGTATATGTTTAAAATAGTAATCTAACATCTAGAGGACTCTACTAATTTAAAATATTAATGAATGGCTCATTAACATTTCTAATACTAGAAATTTCAACCTTAAAAGATCAATAGGAGGATGAAGATAATTTGACAATGATCTAGCATCAAGCCTTGGACATATGTATATTAATAAGTTCAATAGACTAGTAAGAGATATAATTTTTTTTAGATTGTCTCAATGTTCAAATATTACATGTTTGCGAATATTGTATTCGACGTTAAAAATGTCTGATGCACCCTTCTATGGGAATGGTGTAAGATGTTGAGGTATTCAAGACCTCATACATTTTCACGTATGTGGACCCTCTATAAAATAATGAACATTAATGACATGTGATATACATTAATGATTATTCATGGTATGATTTTTACTCCTTTACCCATTAAAATCCTTTAAAATGTTCAAAGATTTCTTGATTTTGGTTGAGAACCAACGTCAGAAGGAAAATGAAAAGTAGTTGATCTAACCTAGATAGTCAGTACCTGTTAGATGAATTCAAGGAATACCTTATAGAGAAAGGATTATTGTTCCTATCTGCTTCCTCCTAATACTCCTCAGCTCAATGGAGTTGTAAAGAGATGCAATTGGATCATGTTAGACATGATCTAAACAATGATGACACTTAGCATAATTACCTATTAATTTCCAAGTATATATGTAGTAGAGACTACAATATATATCCTTAATAAGATTCCATTCTAATACGAACCCAAAACTCCTCGTGAGCAATGGGTTGGAACAATGCTTAGTGTCATACACTGGAGGATTTATGATTACTTTGTATGTGCCATGACATGGATGCAAGAAAGCAGGAATCTAGCACTTTAAAGTGCTATTTCATTAGGATTATAAAGGAATGTATTGGATACCTACATTATGACCTTGAGATTCTTTAAAGATTTCATCTAAGAATATGATTCTAAGAGGAAGACTTTCTTGAGAATCAAGATAAGAAAGAAGTAAAGGGACTCATTGAATTCTAAATGGATAATGAGTCTTTTATAATTGGAAACTAAAAGGACAATTAAAGATCAAACACTCATACATGTTCAAATCAATTTGAGGGTTATAAGACCACCTAGAGGGTATGGATTCAATGTGACAGAGAAATTTCATAATTATCGAACTTCATATGATGAAAACTCTATAGGTCATGACATTGAATGATGGATGTTAGAAATAAAGTCTAAAGTAGAGTTTATACACTAGTGTTGTATATGGACCCTCGAGGATCCATGTATATGGGTGAAATCCATAAGGAGTAAACATGTCTTCATGAGAAAGAGGGAATCTGATAAGAAGGTAGAGACCTTTAAAGCATAGCTCAAAGCCAAGAGCTACACACGGAAAGAAGACATTGCTTCCAATGAGGCTTGATTTCTAATTACCTTGCGTAAACCCATTAGAACAATGCTAACTATAGATACACAAATTCACAATGACATCTTGAAAATGGAAGTCGAGATTGCATTCCTCAATGAATAAATCAACGAGTATGATGTAGCACCGTGGCTTCATTTTTGAAGAATGCATGGTGTGGAACTCCATATCGACTCAAATAAGCTTCTTGTAGTTGGAACATCATATTTGATAAAATTATAAAGGTTATGATTTTAGATAGAAACTTGATGACCTATGTGAAGCTTACTGGGAGTGTCATTGTGTTCATCAAACTAAATTTAGATTACAGTCCTAATCATTTGGAATGATATAAGGATGATAAAAAGTGTTTTATTATTTGGTTGTTTCATACCATGAGATAAAAGATCACATGGATACCTCGAAGATCGTAGTTCTGAAGTTGTTCAGAAGCAAATAAAAGAGGGCACTGGGACCATCACAATAGTGGTACACCTTGGAAATATTCTATTTTTCGAAAAACTCCAATGAAAGCTTATTTTACTTAAGATATGGTACTGAGACGTCTAAAGGAATAGAACCATAAAGAGTTGAGAATGTGAATGCCAAAGTTATATTCCCTAGTGCATCAGCTATGGGAATCTCGGTGTATGATAGATGTATACAAAGGCTAGGTGTCGTCCATGTAGTGGGCGTAATAAAATTTTACCAATCCTACTATGAAGACAAAACACAAAATTGCAGTAATAATCAAGATCTTCAAAGGCACAAGATTTTTAATATAGTGATCTCAATGTCTTTTCTTTAGTGATCAAAAATGTTTTACCTACGTTTACCTTACTAGACTTAATATTATGTCTTAGTTTGAGGAGATAGAGATCTCCATGAATAAAGGTATAGCTTATTGGTTATAATAATTATTAAGTCGTTATGACAAAGGAATAATAACTACTTTAACAAGATTGATTATTTGTTACATAAGATGCAACGTTCTCATTGGATGCGAGCGCGGTTATCAAGGAATATGCAAGTATATAAAATGACTTAGCATAGTCTCTCGGGTACAGAATGACTAGTCAGCCTACATAGCTATTTTTCTAAATAGCTTACAATTAACATATGAGTGTGGGTTTAAAGATTAGCCATTTGAATGGATCTTTGGGCTAGTGGGAGGTCGTTGGACATATGAACACACAACGAGCCATTATGAAATAAATGTTTTAATTCACTCCTTAATATGAAATGAATAATAACTAATTTTCATAATAGGTCCCTTCGAACAATTAGGATTGCATACCATACCATCTTAATAATCATACAGTTCTTGATTCAATGGTTCAATCATAGTGGTTGGTGCTTGGATGATATCTAAAGAGCTAGATTGAGTACTCATCAAGTACCGTCAAATGATTATTAAGAAAGGATCTCCAGCTTGAGAAAGATATGGCAATCCTTCTCTAAAGGCTGATATACGACCGACCTTTTTGATGTAGGTCCTCTGCATATGAATAGAGATTCGCCAGTATCAGATAAGTCAAAACAAAGACTTGACTTAAGAAAATTGAGATAACCAAGACCTATGTCGTATACACGATATAGGCACGCATCCTCTAATCGGATATAAATGTGTTACTATTAGTCTGAATATGTACATCTAGATAACCAAAAGGTTGATTACCTTTTCAAGGTATCTACACCGGCGAAATCAAGTGCTTACAATGACATATGAGTAATAGGATCCCTCAAAGGAATCATACGGGTTCATTACTGAATAGGAAGGCATGAGCTCACTCGTGAGATATTGGGATCAAACTCTATCTATGCTCGTCTCACTTTGGAAGCTTGATTAAATTTGTAGGTATGATATATGCTTTTGGAAAGTATAAGATTGATACCTAGGTATGATTTGTGCTTTTGGAAAGTATATGATCGATACCAACTCCTAATAATCAAATGAGAAACTTAATGATAAAACCTTGAAGGAGGTAATTCAAATGTGATCTAAAACTCTCGGTTTATTCTAGGTCTTCTAGTTTGCAGGATGAACATGTATTAGGAATACTCGAGAGTGTTGTGATCTTAAATGATTGTATAACTTTGAGACTTCCATTCCTAGGGAGTGATGAAACAGTTTTGGATTTTAGTGACTCCTCTTAGCCGATCAGTAAATTAGTCTTAGTCCAAATGTTGGACATTGGACTGAATGTGATTCGGATGCAATGAGAAGATAAGATTTACAGTTTGATTTCATCAAACATCTATGAGAGGTCCCCAATATATGTATTTGATATATGATCTCAATATCCAAGTCATTATACAAGGAATGTACAATCGCCCTCTCCTTATCTCCATGTATCCGCTGAGAAAGCACAGTATTTTTGAAAGAGTTCAAGAATAGTTCCACTGTTGATAATGTATTTGAGAACTGGGAAATTGATGACTAATGTGATTAAATTATCATGAATAATATGAATATGATTCATATTATTTGGACACATGAGAATAGATAATTAAATATGATTTAGTTATCAAGGATATGATTAATGTCGATATCATTATCCATAACTATCATAAATATTATAAATATGATTTATAAAATGTTGGAGTGATTTAATGTAAATAGTATTTATGAATTAAATGTTAATGTGAATTGGATTCACATTAAATAATAAATTGTAAATGCAATTTACATTTCATATTGGATGAGTGAACATGATTCATAATTGTTGATGGCATGATTGAAACTATCACAAAATTATTTGAATTTTTTTTGTGAACAATGTTGCAACAAAAGTATTTGCACATGTGGAATATTTGGAGAGATATGAGATCTCTCAATTAAGGAAGATGGAATCTACCTTCCCCTTTAAGAGGTTGGATGGCCATGGAGTCTGACTCCATGTATGGTCGTCCACTCTATTACGGGAAGGAGGCTTGTCCTCTTTCCTTTAATTCCACATGAGATTGATTTGAATTAAGTTGAATGTATTGTAAATTATTTGCATAAAATTTAATTTATTTTGAATTAATTATTTATTGTTACAAATTTATGCAACAAAAATCAGGGACATTGATTGAAAGCACAAAATAATCTAGACCCTTCATTATGAGTGCACATGGATTGAGATCCATGGGCATCCAATTTAGTATAAAAGGAAGGGTAGCCATAGAATTTTCTACTTACATGATACAACAATTGATGAGTAGAAACTCTCTCTCTCTCCATATTCTCACACATGTCTTCCCTCTCTCTCTCTCAACATTGTGGTCATCCACATTGTTGACCTAGAGAGACTCACAGTCGCCTTGACATCGTTGTGCTGTCGGATCGACTGATCGTGGATCTCCTACACCTTTAGTGCTTCTTGCTAGTGAAGAAGGTGTCAGATTTCATGAGATGAAGTCTAGAGACTCCTCAATCGGATGATCAACTTGGACTGCATGCAGCTTGTGTCTCATCCACGCACCTGCAAGCGCGACCATCGTTGGACTGGACTGGATATAACAATTCTCTTACTTTAGAGACAATGGATTGCAAACATGCTTCAAGACGTATTCCTATAGCTCGTTTGTGATTTTTATGAAATGATTTGAGAAGTGTTTTAGAATCATGTGGTTTCATCTATTTAAATTTTTTTAATTTCCATTTCCTAATGCAACTAGTATGACTAGTTTCCCAAGGTCGTATGTGATGTGACCTACATGCTTTTGTGATGTGCTAAGGCCCAAACCTAAGCCTTCAAGTATAACATCTAGTATGTCTATTAGTGATTGGATCATCCTATGACTATGAGCGCAATACGTAAACCTAGTAGCTCGAATAACTATAGTGCAATCCTAGATCTACATCAAGAACAACAAAATTTGGGCATGATAGGCCAAGTATCCAGTGTTCGGGTACATGCATGAGTCTTCAAATGAAGACTGCTGGAAATAGACATTTATTACAAATTATTAACAAAAAATATCTAATAAATAAAACCTAATATAACACACTCTCTCTCCAAAAATAAATCAAAAATCTTCATGGCTTCTCAGTGGACTCGGTCCATAGAACCACCTACCTCCAATCTTCAAGAGTTGAGTTGGCTATCAAAGAAGTCGCTCCAAGTCCACCGAGTTCCTTGTACTAAAAAGAGAAAAAATATTAAAGAGTGGTACACAAAAATATATAGAAAAAATAATAAAGAAAATATCGAGAAATAAATAGAGACTTTATTGATAAGAAAAACGGGGGTGAGGCAACCTAAGGGTGGAAAATCTAAAATCTAAATTGTATAAAAAACAAACATAAACCATATACCTTCTCAAAAATTGTGAGAACTACAATGTAGTTAGGTAAAAATAAATTTATCAAAAACCAAAATGAAAAATAATATATGAAATAATTTTCAAAATAATTTAATACTTAGTTTGAAAAGAGAGAAATATTTTATGGTTTTTTGGATTTTTTTACGAATTTTATTGATTTTTGAATAAAAGGTGCCATGAACTTAAATCAAATATGATGCATGAATTTTTATATTTTTTATGCAAGAAAATAATGAAATGCAATATGTGGAGAAAATTATGCATTTTTTTAATTTTAGTGATGATGAAGTAATGTAATGAGAAGAAAGCAAGAAATTACTTCTCAATTTTAATACCCAAACCCTAAATTTTAAGAATAATTGATCAATCAATGTCACATTAATTTCCTGACAAAGTCCCTATTTTTCACAGTTCTTATGAGCAATAAAATTAATTACGAGAACAAATTGCTCACAAATGATACATGAATTCCCTTCAAAGTTATTGATGCTCAAAATGGACTTGAAGTGCGCAATTAAATGTTCTATATGATAGATAATGAAACATGCTTCAAAACAACATAAAGAATACAAAATTTGGCCTACACATGATCAAGATATGAAATACATATCTAAGGACAAATGTAATAAAAATAATTAGAAAAGACTCAAAAATAACCTTCATAGGGCTTGGCCACAATTATTGAAATATGATTGGACTTCTTTGTAATGTACCCCACGCAAGGGTATATGCGTGAAATTATAAATCAAGAGCTTTATGTCCATAAAATTTCCCAATCATGTGCTTGATGCATGTGAAGTGGGCTTTTTGTAGTATTAAATACTCCTGAGGGTATCCAATGTAAATTCCCCAAGGCCAGTTTTTTCAGAGCAAATAATGGAAGTACTAGAAGTGAAGGCCTAAAAAATTCTACTGCACATGGTGTTGTCACGTGAGATGCTGGATGTTAGGATGGAGGTTCGGTCTGAATCTCCACATATCTGATGAAGGTGGCGCTGACCTTCGTTCGGACGTGCGGCTCGGGTGGAGGTGTAGAGGTGATGATAGACCGTTGGATTAGATGTTGTCCAATGAGTGACTGCTAGGTATGATTTAATGGTTGGGATGGAGAGAGATGGTCCAATCAACGATGCATGTACATGCATCTCCCTTTTCTTCATTTATCTTCGTAGAGGGGCGACTACTTTTGGATCTGACGAAAGGAAGTACGAGGGTACTCCTCCAATGCTCTGATGGGAACACATGGTTGGGGTTATCATTGGCGATCAAGAAATTTCAGCAGCGGATGAGTACCAGGTAGAAGGGCTTGATGCTCGAGGTTGGAACATTGGCTTGAACATCAAATCACAAGGAAGAAAGTGAGAATGGAGTGCCCTTGAGGTGTTCACGTAGAAAGAAGCTTTGGATGGTGGTAGATTCTAGCGTGAAGAACAGAAGTTGTGAGAGGGATAGATGATTTGGAGTTGATGTGGTTTCGTAGAGGCAAACGAAGGGGAAAATCGAGCATAATACGAAATGCATGATGAAATGAAGAAGCGAAGACGAACAAAGAAGAGGAATAGAAAGAAAGGGGACATGGGTATACCTAGAAGTGTTATTCGTCGTGGTTGGAGTCGCAAAGGGGACTCCAATGCTAACCTCCATCCGTGGTCAAAGTACGATAAGGCTAGGTCGCTTGTTGTTGTTTGGAGCTGATGCATTGAGGAGAACTCATGCGGATCACACCTGATGAGGAAGTCATCGATGGGGGAATCCCAAGGTTGTCATTACAAACCTTTGTTCCCCTAGCTCTCTCTCTCTCTCTCTTTCAATCTCTATAGATGATGACACATGAAGGCGGATAACCTAATACAGTGGTCGGGAGGCTATTTTTTATGGGAGATGAGTCGTGAGACTAAAGGGTTTGATTTGGGGTTTGCATGCGAAGGATTAGGTAGGGGATAAGATGAAAGGCATTATTGGGTTGAGATCTTCGGTGTTTTTATTCATTGGAAGGTCTCGGTAGTTGGGGAAGAAGGGGATACTGGTGGCTATTGGGTCTCATAATGGGTTGGTTTTAGGAGAAAAACTGGGAGGGAGTTGGTCGTGAAGATATTAGGTTGCGATGGTGATAAGGATAATGAAAGGTGGTCGGGTGTTGAAGTTAGATAATGGGTTGGCCAGAGATAACGACAAATGAGGTGGGGGCAAAGAAGAGGATTGGAGATGGGATGGAGGTAGGGGGCATCATTTCGACTATTGGCGAAGAGGTGGTATGTGGAAATAACGTGCGATAGTTGGGATTAAGAGGGGGATGTCAAAGGCCGTTGGATCTTAGTTGGATCCAAAGGCTGGAATCGAGTGTGGCTAAAGATGAGAGTGCACTGGCCAGGATGGAGGTGGGATTGACCAAAAGGTTGAGGTGAATCGCTGGAATGATGACACATGGATGAGGTTGACTTGTTGACCAATGTATAAAATTAAAGAAAAATAAATTAAAAATAGCAAATGATCTCAAATGTAAAAATACCCAAAATGAAAAATGTTATTATAATTCATTCTACAATATTCATGAAGGATTAAAGTGCAAATAGAATTATTGAGCTAAGTTATGAAATTTTTCCTGATATTAAATGATATAAAGGAATGATTTTTTTAGTTTTTTTATTTTTTATTCTCTATAGACAATAAATAAATGCAAAAATCAAACACGATGTAGAATAATGTAATAGATACAAATGTAGTTTTTTTTGGACTTTTATGTATTCAGATAAGGTTAGAATAAATTAGTGATGAGAAGTATTTACAGACAAATATGTTAATGTGCTCAAGTCATTATCTCTCTTTTTCGCAGCGTTTCTGATAGCTTTATATTTTTATTCCCTTGTAATTAGTTAGAAAATGAGATCAAATAAAGAAATGAAAATTAAATAAATCAAACAGTGTTAAATATGTACAAAATAATTAGTAAAAATTAGTGAATATGTGCAATGTACAATTTGGTCCCAAAGCCCATGTCACATATGAAATCTACTTCTTTTGAATTTGGTCTTGTTTGGTGGATAATTAAGTGTTCTTTAATTCAAAGTGAGAAGAGTGAAATTGGACATTGTATGTGTGATATATCAACATTTACATCTTTCTGTCTTGGAATTAGGGTTCGGTTTATTTCACAGATACACAAAGTTTTTTTTATTTTTCATTTATTAATGTTACGAATATGTACACAATGGAGTTATTTTTATGTTAATTGGAGCTAGTGTGAATTAATTTAAAATAGGTGAAATTAGTTGAACATATATAAGTTAATATGAATGCCAAATGAAATGTTAATGAATGAAAATTATATAAAAATGCATAAATGTTAATTATGAGTTATAAACAAAAGAATGCACCTAATTACTCGAGATGAAGCTCTATTTTCAGCTTGTTAGAGTAATGAATCACATATTCATCAAGAACCCCCCTTCAAGTCCTCGTAGTTGTTGATATTCTTAGAATCTCTGACATACTTCTACAAAATCGACACGGGAATCACGTCATGTATGCCCTTTGGATGTGGGGGGAGGGCCACTCTATGAGAAACCTTACCAACTCTAGCCAAAATCTCAAATGGTCCAATAAACCACGGGACCAACTTTCCTCTAGCATCGAACCTCTGCCCTCCCTTCATTGGGGATACTCATAAGAATACAAAATCCCTAACCCACAATGATGAGGGATACTTAGGCATATATAGTTGGTTATAAATCATGCTTAAGATATATTTTTCAAATACGATACCTGAAACTCATGGTCTATATGCCACTGGTCAACGTAGCTCTTTTGATGGCTCTGAGTTGTAAGTAACCTCTTTCTAGCAGCTTCTACTACTCTGGATGTCTTCTCAATGATCTGCGAGGTTAACAAGGTGTTGTCAACAACATGTTGCCAATATAGGGGAGTGGTACATATACTCTGATATAAGGCCTCAAAAGGTTCCATGTTGATACTGCTACAATAGTTATTATCATACGTGAACTCAAGAAGTGGAAAGTCATCCTTCTAGGATCCCTTCCAATCAACAACACAAGATCACAGAAATTCCTTTAGTGCTTGAATAGTCCTCTCGTATTGATCGTATGTCTATGGATGGTAAGGTTAGTTAAGACGTAACTTCATCCTCAACGATCTCACGAACTTTCACCAATAGTGTAATGTAAAGGGTGAATCTCTGTCTGACACTACCTCCTTTGGTGTCCCAATCCAGTCAAATGACATGATGGATGTAAATTCTGGATAGTTCAACTAGAGTACATGTCATGTTGACTAGAACAAAATGTGCTGACTTTGTCAATCAGTCAATGATCACCCAAATTGTGTCATGTTCTCCTGGGGTGCACGACAATGTTGTGACAAAATCAATGGATATTCTCTCCCTTTTCCACATGAGAATGTAATGAGTCTGTAGTAAACAAAGTGGTCTTTCGTTCTATGCCTTCACCATATGACAAGTGAGGCACTGACTGACTTGTTAGGTTACATACTTCTTCCTTCCCTCTCACCAGAAATGTTGGCGGAGGTCCCTATACATCTTGGTGCTACCTCGATGAATGGAAATTCTTGAACTATACACCTCATCCAGGATACCTTTCCTTAGCTTCTCATCGTTAGGAATACAAACACAGACTCCCATCCATGTAGTGGACTCTCTGACTTGGAAATCGTCATACTCATCCTTTAGGAACATTGACATAAGTCCTACAACTTTTGATCTACCAGTTGTCCATGGACAATCATGTCTCATAAATCATTGTACTTCGTCTATACAACCATCACATCAAGCATGCTCTCGAAAGGATTCCACTCACTAAGTGTAGTGAAGACATCCCTAATCTGAAATCAAGATGTTGAAGCAATTGTACGTGCCTGCCTACTCAAGGCATCTGCTACCACATTTCCCTTACCATGATGGTAAGGGATAGTGCAATCATAGTCCTTTAGTAGCTCCAAGTTTCCAACCATTGCCTCTGCCTCATGTTCATCTCTCATTGGTCAAAGACGTGCTTGAGGCTCACGTGTTCTGTGAAAATATTGATTGTCACCCCATATAAATAGTGGCGCCACATCTTCAGTGCGAAGTCTACAACGGCCAACTCCAAGTCATGAGTGGGGTAGGCGCTCTCATGGCTCTTCAGCTGTCGAGAAGCATAAGCATGTGACATTACATAATTGCATCAATATGGCATCCACACCTTCCTTGTAATTGTTGATATAAATTGAGAAACCCAATGTACTAGAAGCAAGGTTAAGAATGGGAGAAGTAACCAACCACTCCTTCAGCCAACTGAAGCTCATCTCACATTTCTAACTCCATATAAATGGTGTATCCTTCTATGTCAGTCGTATGAGGGATTATGCTAAATGAGAGAATCCCCTGATGAATCATTTGTAATACTCAGCTAGGACAAGGAAATTACGAAAATCTGTAATCGTCTCTGGCTGCTACTAAGATAAATTTGCCTCTATCTTCGTAGGGTCAACTTCCACTCATGTACCTGAAATCATGTGGCTCACAAATGCCACCTCAGAAAGCTAGAACTCATACTTACTAAATTTGACTTACAATTGATGCTCTCAAAGTTTCCCCAGCACATTACAAAGATGGTACTCATTCTTCTGGTCATGATGAATATATACTAGAATGCCGTCAATGAACGCAATCATTAACATGTACAAGTAAGGAAGAAGAATCATTTCATCAAATCCATGAATGTGGTAGGTGTATTCGTGAGTCCGAATGGCATCACTACGAACTCGTTGCGGCAATATCTTGTGTGAAATGTGTATTTCATCACTTCTAAATCTCTTATCCTTAACTAGTGATATCCATATCACAATCCAATCTTAAAAAATACCATTGTTTCCTGCAACTGAACAAAAAGATCACCAATTCGTGGGAGAGAATAATGGTTCTTAACTATCCACTTGTTCAACTTCTTGTATTCATTTCAAAGTCTCATGTATCCATCCTTCTTCTTGACGAAGAGAATCGGTGCTCCCTATGGTGATGTACTGGCGCAGATGAATCCCTTCTCCAATAATTACTACAACTACACCTTAAGCTCTCTCAGCAAGGTGGGAGTCATTTCATATGGAGGGACGGATATATGATGTGTACCTGATGACTGAGTGATCTCAAACTAAATCTCTCTCGTTGGGGTATTCTAGGTAAATCATCTGGAAAATTTGTTAGAAAATTCATGTACTATCCATACATCCTCGTTCATCCTGTCCTGGGATGATGTGTCAACAATTTATGCAAGGTATCCTACACTTCCCTAACTAAGGTACTACTACGCTCTCAAGACATATATGTATTCAACTCCTATATATGATGTACGTCCACCAAACTAGAAGGATGTTACTTCTGGCAGGTGGAAGAGAGCGATCTTCCCAAAGCATTTTACACAAACATGGTGCCTCTCAAGCTAGTCCATGCCTAAGATGATGCCAAAGTCCAATACTATATGAACAATAAAATTATGGGCATCTCATTCCCATCGATCTGTATAGCTTCATCCTCTACTTCCTGATCGATAATGGGCAACTAGCCCCCCACCCCCTGCCTCGCCGTAGTACAGGTAGGTACACTAGACATAGAGTTGCTAATTAACTGCTAACTGACAATGATAATTATTACTTGTTGTAATATGTCCAGCTAACACATCGATCATAACCATGCTAGAAGATTTCTGTGAAGAAGACTCGGCATAAATTTATATCTTATATAATTTCACAATCAAACACAAGGACAAGAGCAAATAATTGGATTAATTTAGGTGTCATATTTTTAATTAAGTGATCAATAGGTGTTTTAAGTCAAGTAGGTGGAAACAAGTTACAATGCATGATTTTTGTGAATTTTTAGATACAATTATATTAAGTAAACAACAATGCTGATCCAAAACCAAATAAGACGCACAAATGCAAAAATAACTTGATCAAATAATAACTCAATGAAATAGATAATTAAAGCCTTAAGTTTCAATTGATCATCAATGTCAACAAATCAATCCTTAAACCATAGATTTGATTAACAATAAAATAAATTCCTTGAAAATGAATCTAATCAAGAAATCAATGAATCAATTATTTAAGATAGTAGTTAGATTTATAATAATATAATGTAAATCAAGGTGATTTATATATCAACAAAAAGAGAAAAGAATAATTTAAAACTTAATTTCAAGGTTGAAAAGACAATATTTAATCTTTGAATTTAATGCGTGATACATATATAAATTCAACAAATTAATGGCACCAAATGGAAGAGAATAAAATGATCTTCAAAACAACACCACTTTGTTTAAATGTGAATATATAGATCAAAAGTTATTCAATATACAATACAGTGGCACAAATGAAAAGAACCAATAATAAAAAATTTACTTTTTATAACAAAAAGGTCCCTGATAGGGATTAAATTACAATTATGAAAAATAATCTGGGTATCTAGTGCAAATAGCTCACTTAAGGGTAAAAATGTATCTATTAAAATTAGGCGAGGCTTATCTACAATTATTCCAACATAACACGCACCATGCAAGTTCTTGACTGAAGTGTGAGTAGGGAACCAGGAGGTTAAGAACTGCAATTTGCCTAGCCATGTGACTCAACTCGCGTGAGGCTAGGATTGGTGGCATTTGAGCCCGGATGCATGTGGCAGCTTGGAACCCTTCGGGTACAGATATGGATCCTCCAAAGCAACTATTAAGGATGTAGGCTCGGTGTCGATTCAAGGCCATCTGATCACATCAGTCAGACGATTCTTGTTATCCGAGGTCCATCATCTATGCCACACTTAATGGAGGTGTGGTTGTGCTCTGACGATGTTGTTGAACCGCTACTGTGCGCTTATGATATGGAGAATGATCGGAGAACATTCTTGGATGGCGATAATGGAAGGAGGTATACAAAGCTTGAATGATGATCTAATAGCCCAGACGTTGTATCCTTATTGGAGGTAGAGATGATGATCGGAGAAGGTTTTGCACTTCCATCCAATGACGAACCTGCATGGTTAAACAATAGACAATGCTATGCCGAGGTATTTGGAGTGGTCCAAGATAAGATGAAAAGTTGAAGATAGAGAATATAGTAGATCCCAGGTAGGTCTTCCTACTTGCAGGATGAAGACAAAGATAGAGGGAGAAGTGATGGTGGCGCGGAAGATTGCAATGTAGAATGGATGCGCGAGGATGAGTGAAGTGTGGCGATGGTGAGGAATTGAATAGATATGACTGGGAGTGTTTGCAGAAAGTGAATAAAATGAAGAAATCAAAATTAGGGATGAACTGGGAATTACTTGATAAATGATGAAGAAGTCAAAGGATGAATAATATTCTTAGGATTAGGTGCAAGGACCTCTAGTCATCGCTTCACCGATGCGACGGAGTTGAAAGCTCAAACGGATCTTATCAGAACCGTAACACGACCTAATTTGGACAGTGATCTCACCTGGAATCTTATCTATCGTCACACTCAAGGTATATCACCAGCTATCACTTAGGTAAAGGATAGGGAGTACAGAGTTCTTGCTCGAATGGCAGATCGTGCCTACGGTTGCCGGAAGATTGGCTTTAATGGCAGACAGTAGTAATTCTATGCAGATTACAGGGATGGTTTCATCCACCTATAAGTTGGCAAAGATGGGTTGGAAAAGGCCATTGAAGATCGGTGAAGGTTAGGGAGGTTAGAAAGTTAGAATGGGGTGTCAGTTGATGGGGAAATCGACCGAGGAAGTTTGTGAAATAGTTAGAAATAGGGCGGTCAGCGACTTGCATCGCTTCGAGGAGGTGGAGTTCAAAGGTTGAAAATAGTCCCAAAATTGGGTGTGTTTCTTCGCTTGAAATGCACTCAATCTGATGATCGAATGTCTTAAAAATGAGGTAGAGAAGAAGCGATCAAAGCTGTCTAATCGAACTGATCAGACGACCCAAATTAAAGGAAGATTCAATTAAAGAAGCGGGTCACGTGGCAAGAGGTGGATGTGTCCGATGCCCCAATCGAAAAATCAAAGAAGTGAATAAATAAAAGATAAATCTAAAAAAATAGTTAGAAGTAAAATTAGAAAAATTGTTCAACATGAAAGTAGTATATCTTGACGAGATCTACAACTGTCATGAAGAATTCAATGAGAG
The DNA here is from genome assembly GCA_037367405.1 of Ottelia alismoides. Taxonomy (NCBI): domain Eukaryota; kingdom Viridiplantae; phylum Streptophyta; class Magnoliopsida; order Alismatales; family Hydrocharitaceae; genus Ottelia; species Ottelia alismoides. Next base: position 729,917 of record JAZKJV010002739.1, read on the forward strand.
AATACATCATATTATCATAATATTTTTCTATGTAATTTTAAAGTATTAAAATTGCTTATTTTATTTTCTTCATATATTTTTGGTATTTTATATAGTAAATAATATATATTATTAATAAAAATACCAAGTCAAATTTTTTTGGAAATTTAATGACTAGAAAATACATAAAATAATAACACAATGTATAGGTATATATACAACATAAAGACCAATTATTTAGAGTCAATGATTAATGTTAATTATTTTCAAGGAATGACTTATTAATTAGAATTTATTAATGATTAATTAGTTAGTTTTATTTAAGCAAGAGGGATCACTATTTGGAATTTAAGATGATAAATCAGATATTTATCACCCCCTATACTTAAACTTTGCTCGTCCTCGAGCAAATAAAAGAAGGATAAGTTATGTAATTTCCCTGATTGTGCATGTGCATTAACAAGACCAGATCGATTCAGAACCCTTGATTTTAGTGGTCCTAACTCTAAGCTGAACCATGTCTTAATTAGAAAGTATTCAACTTCTCTAATCCCCAGACTCCATGTTTGTATATATAAATATTAAATGATATGGCATTACGTGTGACTGCATTTACACGAATCTAGTCGAAACATCATCCAAGGTTCCGGTCCAAGAGACTCTCCTAACGACCCAATCCTCAACACTAGGGGATTAAATATATTCTTGCATTCAAGATATCTCTTTTTGTTGTCAGACTTAAATGGGTAAATGGAAGGCCAGATGATGGAAGCTATAGAGCTGTGTCTTTTCTTCTCTCCCTCTTATTGGAATAAGGGTTCCCTCAAGTGCCTTATTAACACGACATATAAATTTTTGGTGTGAATCATAATGTCCGCCAAGAGTTTATGGTGTCGTCTATAATTGATTTTTTGGGTGCACCGGGATGTGCCTTTTCTCAGTCCTTGTAGAGCCCGTTTTCATGCTTGATTGAGTCCTACGGCCTAATTTGCTTTGGTTCAAGTGGACACTTTGAAATGGTTGGGAGCACTCACCACTGGTGTAAGCTCTTTTTGATTTTATCTTCGGAATAAGAGAGACTTTTTGATATATATATATATATATATCTCCACTAATTTCACCCTGGCACTTAGGTAATTGTCAAGTGATTAGTATAAGAACCAAGTTCACGAACTAACTTAACATGCTGACACTTACGTATCATGATGCCTTCATTAATTTTATCCCATCCTCGACTATCATAAGATCGGGTCCTAATTCAAATCTCAAGTCCTATTTCCCAAAGTGAAGCCTCAACTCATCTCATCATAAAAGCAATCGTGCAAGTGAGTGTTGTTGATATTCTTTAAGGATAAGATTAAGCATGCAATAACAAATCTTTAACATTAGGTAAGTATAAGTTATTAAGTCTAAGAATCTAACGATTAAGAATAGTTAACTCTTAATATAAGATCACATAAACCAAGTGTTATAAACCTTAAGAATTCTTGTTATGAAATGTGAAAGTGTCAGGGAATTGAAAACTTATTAGTTAGTTTTTTATTGATATATATATATATATATAAAACAACGTGTTATAGGGTCTAAACTATTTTTACCCTTTTCAAAATAATTTTTAAAATAGTTTTGCAAATCATGTCAAATATGTATAAAAAACTTCAAATTATTTTACAAATTATCTTTACAAATATTATCAAATCATTGTGAATAGCTCGTAATAAATACACAAACATATGAAAGTATGAGCTATGAATAAAAGTATGTATGAAATATATACACCCCCATACTAAGCTTGTGCTATGTCCTCGTAGCATAGAGTGAAATGAAAGACATTGCTCGTACTAAGCAAAAAGAGTAAGAGCAGTACAATGACGTGAAATTGGTCTGACCCCCCTATAGTAAGGCTTTAAATAGCCTAAGTATAAGAGTTAAGGACTGAGGGGTACAAAAGAATAGAAATAGAATAGCTAGGAGAACAAGAGCTTGGTATCCCCTATACTTAAGCTGAAAATAGCCGAAGTAGAAGAGTAGAATGAAGTACAGAAGGATCGAGGAGATCTCTAAAGATAACCTACATAATGTACAAAAGTAAGGTTGGGTTCTTTCCCATATACTTAGGCTTTAAATAGCCTAAGTTAGGAGTATGAAGCTACGAAGGGGATGAACAAAACCCTAAAAGAATATGTTAGAAGTTAGTGAAGAGATGGAAAGAAGAAAGTGAATATGTGGGTTGTTGAATCTAACTAATCTGAATCTTCAAGCTGCAGTTTCATGCTTCATCTTAATTATCAGCAAGATACCCACTCGACATGAAATCAATCATCTCAACTAGAGCCAACCATTCTTTAGATTCTACAAATTGCTATAAAAGTTATCTGTTGAACACGAAAGATAATGCACCATCTGAGAGATCAATTATCTCTACACTACAATTTCATGCACTTCATTCACTATGTTGGGACATGTCCACTTAGATTTTAGTTTCCCATAGAAAATTATCAATTTAGCATTGAACAATAATACCTTTTGTCTCGAGACAAAGTTCTTGCATATATTATGCAGGTCATGCCACTTCTTAACTTTGTCCTTATAGATCAAATTGTTGTCGTATGCTCTATTTCGAATTTCCACAAGTTCATTGAGGTTCAAGTTATGGCATAACTTCCCTTGGTAGAAAATTTAGTTTATCTTCTTTATTGCCCACTCAAACATGTGAATAAATTCAGTGGGCAAATGGCATTGCTTACCATAAGTCATTCTAAAAGGTGAAGTACCAAGTTGAGTATTGTAGGTTGTCCTATAGGCCCATAGAACTTGGTGTAATAGTTGGGACCAATTCTTCCTATCAGGACTTACTAGCTTCCGTGGAATTCTCTTCACCTCTCTATTTAAAACTTATGACATGACATTTGATTGTAAGTAATAAGGACTAGTTAGTTTATGCTCAAACTTGTAGTCCTTATCAATGATATGATCCTTTATAATCTTACAGATGGTCTTGTTGTCTACAGCTCGGGTTGGGATAGCCTCCATCAACCTTGATAGGTAATCTACCACTAAAAACATATACTCAAATCATGTCTATTGAGAAAAGGACCCATAAAATCTATACCCCATGTGTCAAAAACATCATAGAAAATTACACGTTGAATGGGAATTTCATCTCTATAGCCAACACTCCCTCCCATCCTTCGACAAATTAGGCACAACCATACAAAATCAGTAGCATCTCTAAACAAGTCGGACAATACAATCCTCGTTGAAGTATCTTGTGAGTGGTTCTTTTTTCGAAATGAGGTACTCTAACTTCTAATGAATGATAGTATGTGAGGACAGTCTGGCAGTCCTCCTGAGGAATACACCTTCAACAGACACAATCTGGTCCTTCAAAGAAAAGCAACAAGTCAACCTAGTGGTATTTCCTCGAATCCGACTTTAGTCCCTCAATACTGCTTCTAGTCCAACCATGGAAAAATTGCTTGGAGACAAGATAGTTCACCATGTTGGCATACCACAGAAGTGAATCAATGACACAAATCAACTCATCTGGAAAGGTCTCTCCGATTGGCTCTGAGTAAAGGGGATCATTTAAATCCAAATAAGATAAATTGTCATCCATGACATTCTTAACTCCATGTTTATCCTTAATATCCAAATCAAACTCCTGGATCAAAAGAATCCACCTAAGAATACATCCTTTTGCATCCTTCTTCTCCATTAAATATCTGATGGTTGTATGATTTGTATAAATTGTCAGCTTAGAGCCCAAAGTATGTGACCTAAACTTCTTAAGGGCCCAAACTACTATGAGCTTCTCCTTTTCAATTACCATATAATTTTTCTATGCAGGATCTAATACTTTACTTGCATAGTGAATTCGCAAACGGAATCCCTTATCACCGTTGACCTAATACAACTCCTATAGCAAATGTAAAGCATTAGTCATGATCTTTAATGGAAGAGACAATCAGGAGCCTGTAAAAATCTGCGAGTCAAAAATCTTTCTTTTCATGATCTCAAAGGCCTCAAGACGCATGTGATCAACAATGAACTTTGTGTTTTTTTCGAAAAGCATAGTCATAAGTTGTGCAATCTTAGAGAAATCATATATAAATCTTCTATAGAATCCCAACATTTCCAAGAAATGACCTACCTTTCTTGACGTTGACTAATGTATCATGTTTCTTGATCACATCCACCTCTGCTTGGTCAACCTCCATTCCTTTTTTGGAGATGACATGCCCCAACATGATACCATCCTGAACCATGAAATGACTCTTTTCACAGGAAAGTGCCATATTCACCTACCTATACCTTTGAAGAACTCGGTCCAAGTATGCTAAACATGAATCAAAGGAATCACCATGGACCAAGATATCATCCATGAAGATCTCTAGGAAATACCCCACCAATTCGTCAAATAGGGCGATCATGAACCACTGAAATGTGCATGGGGCAATAGAAAGCCCGAATGACATGCACTTAAACGCGTAAGTGTTGAAATGACATGTAAACGTGGTATTTTCATGATCCTCAGGGATGATGGCTACTTGATTGTAGCCTGAGTACCTATCAAGAAAATAGAAGAACTCTTTCTTCGCTAGTCTCTCCAAAATCTGATCGATAAAAGGTAAAGAAAAGTGATCTTTCTTTGTCGTGTCATTCAGGCATCTATTGTTGTGACCGTCCTCCCGAGAACCTTAGGTTACCCATCAAACACGTCATTCACCTACTTAATTAGCTTAGAGTTAATCCGTTGTTATGAAAACCTGGGGAAATTTTTCGCTTTTTATCATGACATTCACAAGATGTATTTTAGCTAAACAAGCAACCACGAGGAAACTGACAGAAGAAGTAAACAGTGCACCAGAACTGAACAACAAGATATCTATTCCTTTTCATTTCATTCATATTTACATGTTGGGGTTCCACAACACCCATATACATATATATACTAAAAAATTACTACAGAGGAGAGCACAACTAACAGCTATACAACTGAACTCCAAAAGACAAACCTGCTCTGAAAGTGTTTGCACCAAAAAGCAACTGCAGCCCCAACCAAGTCGGCTACTCGGTCGCCAGACACTTGCCTGCCACAAGTGGAAAGGGGACAAGCAAGCATCTGTCAACAATTGACAAGTACAAATTCTACACAGTTCTACTAAGGAAAAGCAGTAAGGAAAATACTAGAAACAGGTAGAAAAACAGAAAGGTAAACTATAGTGGACAAAAAAATAACTAGCAAGTAAAAGTGGGTTAATTGATTCTTTTAAGTTATTTACTTTCATTCGGAAGGCTAACAAGAATAACACACTCGCTCACTACCACATCGTGTCTCCCTCGATCAATGGAACTAACCAAACAACAACTCAAGCCTAGAAGAAAGTCTGTGGTCTTGGTCCGGTTAGGACCTCGATATCCAGGTAGGACTTCAATGTGCAGGTTGAACATCACACTATGACTCTGAGGTATGGTGTACGCCTCAGGTTTGGGGTGCCTCTGTAGGCATGGGATGGTATCTTGCATCCTAACTAAGTTCCCAACACTTATTCTAGCTTTTTCTGTCAACTCTCATTGATCCTCGATCGACACGTGTGATAGCTCGCTCACGAAGGTGTACAAGAGGAAACGTACTCACAACTCTCTCAACACCCAACCCTCGTTAGTCTCTACTAACGGTACTGTCTTCACTAGTCTCCTAGTGGAAAAGTCGTCACTAGGCAGCTAGCAGAAAGTAACCCCTCTCTTACCCCATCACGAGTCCACAAGCCTGGTGGAAAGGTAGTAAAGGGGTCGTCAGTGTCTACTGACGGAACTACAACTCAACTGGGCAATTAGTGAACGGTCACATGTCTACTGACCACTACCCCATCACCAGGTCACAAGCCTTCTGAAAAGGTAACAACTGCTGCGGTGAGGAAACCCCTGCAGGGATTCGTCTGTCTCGCCAATCCCAGTGGAAGTGTGGTCCAAGGGAAAGGTAGTGGTAGTACGACTACTACGCCACTAGAGGCAGGAAAGAGAAGAGATAAGCCTGTCGGTCCCGACTTCCTCTCTCGTTGCTCAACTCATGGAAGAGAAGAGCTAAGTAAAACCAGACGAGCTTGTAACTAACCGCGGAGAACCTCCAGCCTAGGCTCTCTAAGAAAAACCACCGGGTTAGCGGAATAGTCTAGACAACTCGTGGATCCCAAAGAAGCGTAAAACTGAGCCGGCTCAAAGATAACACGTACAGAAGACTGGGATCCTAGACCCACGCTCTCATTGTCCGCTACTCAAGCATGAGCGACCTCATCTCCAGCTCAGGTGAGGGTCAACGCGCCCTCGCACAGTCGGAGTAAGAGTCTCCACGACTGGCCACATGTGACATCACCATTTCTTTTATTTTCATGTTTCACACTAAGTGTCTACGATTTTTTTGACTTATTTCACATCTATAAATTATCGGTCCTAGATCCGAACTTGTTCTATAAGAACCTCAACTGATCCAAGGCCAGGGATACAGACCTGTTATGATAGTCTCTTTCAACTCCCACTGAAGAACGTCTATCTTATGATCTTGGCTATCTTATCGAGAAACATCTTTCTTTCCTACGTCCCAAAAGGTTCACAAACAACCACAAAGATCTGGCTACCTATTAGAGGAAGACTTGCTACATGGCAAGTTCATATAGTCTTATTTTCATGTATGATAACCACATATATATCATTAAGTTCATCCCCAATTTCATAACCCATAACATGTGCTTCAAACCCACCTTTATAAGTAACAAATATACTAAGGCATACTCTAAAATGGCTACTAATAGGGGCTCAAGAAAAACTTAATGGAGTATTAATCAACAAGTAATCCCACCAACGACGGCTCAAGAAAAATCCCAAAACACATGCACAACTCGGATTTGAAGAACAGCAACCAGATCTGGGCACACACACAAAACCGTACACTCACATCCAATAAAACCCAAGTTTGATCAATAAAATCCCCAAAACAAAGACTTAATTCAAGACCTGGGTTATAAGTGGTAGGAAATCCACAAAATTGCAGCAAAGAGGGGCTTAATTTGTACCTCAAATTCAAGCTTCAAGGGCTTGAGGAAAAACACTCCTAGAACAAGTGTAGAGCAGTCGACACCTTGGGCTTCAAGCATGGATTTCTCTTCTTCTTTGGACCCTGATCTTACATGCAATGCAAGATCCAAGATCCTCTCCTCCACGGCTTTGATTTGATCTGTTAAAACTCAAATTTGGATGAGAAATGGGGAGTGGATCAAAGGAAGAAGGTGGAGCAAAGAGGGTGGCCGGCCATGGCTAAGGAGCTCAAAGTTCTCAAGAATAAGAAGATGAAGAGAGTAGTTAAGTGTGGCCGACGTGGGCGTTTAGTTGGGTTTATAATCCTTGGGCAATTTTCAACATAAACCTACAAACTCCTCATATTTGCACTTAAGGCCCACCTATATATAGTAACCCATACTTAGTCACTAATCCTTACTTAGCCACTTAATCCCACTTAGCCACAAATGGCATCTCAAAATCCCATCAAGCTCACTAATGATTCATCATCTTAGACTTAGTTAGTCATTAGGATTTAGGGATGTTACAATTATAAAAACCTCAAAGAGAGTCTCATCCTTGAGACTCTACGTCTAAATCAGGTTTGTTTGGTCTGTCATAAAAACCTCAAAAGGTTTTTAGCCCATAAAAACCTCAAAGAAGGTTTTTACCCAAAATGTGAAATGGTTTGCCGAACAGATAAACTGATAAATTTAAACTGAGAAAGTACCTGAGAAAAGTCGCGGGTATCTCTCGCGCATTCCTACTTCGGTTTCCCATGTTGCCTCCTCAATACCCTGTCGGTGCCATAGGATCTTGACCAAGGGAATCTCCTTATTCTGAAGCCTGCTAACCGCGAAATCAAGTATCCGTACAGGCTCCTCCTCATATGTCAACTCTGGCTCCACGTCAAGGCTCTCATAGCTGATGATGTGTCGAGGATCGTGCACGTACTTTCTCAAGTTTGACACATGGAATACGTCATGTGTGGCCGCCAGACGTGAGGGAAGTGCCAGTCTGTATGCTACTTCCCAACATGTGAAAGTACCTCGAATGGTACGACAAAACACGGTGCCAACTTGCCACGAACTCCAAACCGTTGTATCCCCTTTATGGGTGATACATGTAGAAGCACAAAATCTCCAACCTGAAACTCCAAGTCTCGGCGTCGTCAATCTGCGTCGCTCTTCTGCGACTCTGTACCGTCAAGAGCTTCCTTCTCACCTAGTCAACAACCCTCGCAGTCTCCTCCAAGAGATCCACGATATACAACGCATGATTGCCTACCTCATGCCAACTGATTGGCGTAAGGCATCTCCGCCCGTAAAAAGCCTCGAATGGCGCCCTGCCGAAGCTTGAATGATGGTTGTTGTTGTATGTGAACTCAACAAGAGGTAAATGATCCTTCCATGATCCCTTCCACTCTAGAGAACATGCGCGTAAAAGATCCTCCAAGTTCTGTATCGTACGCTCGCTCTGTCCGTCCGTCTGATGATGATATGCTAAACTTATCTTCAGTTCGGTCTGTAGTGCTGGCATGAACTACTTCCAGTAATGGGAAGTGAACCTCGAGTCTCTGTCAGACACTACCTCTCGGGGTATGCCGTGTAATCTCACTATGTACTGTATGTACAATCGGGCCAACTGAGAAGGTGTATAAGTCATGTTGATAGGTATGAAATGGGATGACTTCGTTAACCTATCAACAATGACCCAAATGAAATCGTGGCCTCTCGGTGCCCTCGGCAATCCCGTAACAAAGTCCATCGAAATGCTCTCCCACATCCACTCAGGAATGGGGAGAGGCCGCAGTAAACCAGGTGGTCGTCTGTGCTCCGCCTTCACCATCTAGCAAGTCAAACACCTGCTGACATGTCCAGCTACGTCCTTCTTCATCCCGTCCTATCAGAAATTTCTACGAAGATCGTGGTACATCTTCGTACTGCCGGGATGAATGGAAAGATGTGAACAATGCTCCTCGTCAAGTATGTCTCTTCGTAGCTGCTCATCGTCGGGAACCACTACCCGACCTGCCTTCCACAGAATCGACTCTGAGACAACAAAGTCGTCAAACTCGTTCTTCACTGCCCACATGTATCTATCTAAAATCCATGGGTCTGTCTGCTGACCTGCCACTATACAGTCCCAAAGACTGTTGAACCTCGGAGGTACGGCAATGGGAGAAGACGCACTGTCCTGCGGATGCCAATCCGTCAATGCCGCAAGTAAGTCCCAAGTGTATAGCCAATTCATCGTACCCTCCATGTGCGCTCTCCTGCTGAGGGCGTCTTCAACCACGTTTCCCTTACCGGGATTGTAAGAGATCGTGCAGTCGTAGTCCTTCAACAGCTCTAACCATCTGTATTGTCTCATGTTCGGCTCCTTCTAATCGAATATGTACTTCAGACTCTTGTGGTCTGTGAAGAGCTCAAAGTCAACCCCGTACAAGTAGTGGCGCTAGATCTTCATAGCGAAGACCACTGCCACCAACTCAAGATCATGCGTGGGGTAATTCCGCTCATGCGGTCTCAACTGTCTCGAAGCATTGCCAATCACATGCCCCTTTTGCATCAGCACTGCTCCCAAACCGTCACCTGACGTGTCTGTGTAAACCGCGTAGTCCTGTGTACCTGATGGTAGAGCAAGAATCGGGGATGTAGTATGTTTCTCCTTCAGTGTCCGGAAGGCCTGCTCGCACGAACTATCCCAAACAAAAGGTACTCCCTTCTGCGTCAAACGCTTTAAGGGTAGTATGATCTGCGAAAAGTTGCTGACAAAGCGTCTGTAATAGCCTGCCAACCCAAGAAAACTATGGATCTGTGTCACTGTCATGCGCTGCTCCCAATACATCAATGCATCTATCTTTGTAGGGTCCACTGTGACTCCTGCTTCTGAGATGATGTCTCCCAAGAATGAGACCTGAGGTAGCCAAAACTCACGCTTACTCAACTTGGCATACAGTTTATGCTCTCTCAAGGTAACAAGCACTGCTCTCAAGTCGTTCTCATGGTCCCATTCATTCTTCGAGTAAACCATCACGTCATCTATGAACTCCACAAAAAACTTGTCCAAGTAAGGATGGAACACTCTGTTCATCATGTCCATGAATGCCGCAGGGGCATTCGTCAGTCCGAATGGCATCACTACAAACTCGTAGTGGCCATACCATGTCTGAAAGGCTATCTTCGAGATGTCTGTCTCCCGAATCCTCAACTTATGGTAACCCGAGCGGAGGTCGATCTTCGAGAACACCGAAGGTCCCTGTAGCTGATCAAATAGATCATCAATGTGTGGCAGAGGATAACGGTTCTTCACCATCGGCCATAGCATAAAACTGGATCAAAACATGCATTCAACAACTAAAATTTGGCCACAGCAAGATCCATGAGCAGCAGCCAATTTGGTCTCAAAATCACCACCAAAACCAATCCAAATACATAGATTTCATGGGTATTATTTCCCGCATATATCCAGAAATCAAATCCACCAAGGGGATCCTAAGAAAATTTCCAAAATCATGTGTGTCCTCGGCCATAAAGCAACAATTTCAAATCTGAAACATTTAGTGGCAAGCATAATAACAACAATCGGAAACTCCTCAAAACTCATCATATTTCGAAGCCAAACCCATGGATTGATGGTTAACATGAAGGAGTATCTATCAACAAGTAAATCCACTCAAGGGGACATGAAGAAACTCCCCAAAACCATCATCAATCTCGGATTTTAAGTGCATGGACAAATCTGAAAACATTCAACTACTTGTATATGAACAACAACCAAATCATTTCCAATTCACCTCAAATTTCGAAATAAACACCATGGATCTTAGGCCAACATAGTGGAGATGCAACCAGAAAGCAAATCCACTCAAGGGAACTCAAAGAAGATCTCCAATTCATGAAAAATCTCGGCCAAAATTTAGCAAAACAAATCTGAAACATTCAGCAAAACCGTCCATGTACAACAACCATAAAAGCTCATAATCACATGCAAATTCGAGTCCAAAACCATGGATGGAAGGCCAACTTAATGGAGTATATAACAGAAATAAATACCACTCAAGGGAAATAAAAAATCCTCCCCAAATTATGCATGAATTCAGCCATAATTCAACAAGAACAGATCTGAACACATTCAAAACCGTCCATGAACAACAGCCAATAAGGCTCATAAATCCCAAGAAATTTCGAATACAAAGCCAAGTATGAAAGGCCAACTTAATGAAGTATTAATCAACAAGTAATCCCACCAAAGAGGGCTCAAGAAAAATCCCAAAATACATGCACAACTCGGATTTGAAGAACAGCAACCAGATCTTGACACACACACAAAACCGTCCACTCACAGCCTCCAAAACCCAAGTTTGATCTAAAAAATCCCCAAAATAAAGACTTAATTCAAGACCTGGGTTATAAGTGGTAGGAAATCCACAAAATGGCAGCAAAGGATGGCTTAATTTGTACCTCAAATTCAAGCCTCAAGGGCTTGAAGAAGAACACTCCAACAACAAGTGTAGAGCAGTCCACACCTTGGGCTTCAAGCTTGGATTTCTCTTCTTCTTTGGACCCTGATCTTACATGCAATGCAAGATCCAAGATCCTCTCATCCACATCTTTGATTTGAGCTCTTGAAACTCAAATTTGGATGAGAAATGGGAAGTGGATCAAAGGAAGAAGGTGGAGCAAAGTGGGTGGTCGGCCATGGCTAAGGAGCTCTAAGTTCTCAAGAATAAGAAGATGAAGAGAGGAGATTAAGTGTGGACGAAGTGGGCGTTTAGGTGGGTTTATAATCCTTGGGATATTTGCAACATAAACCCACAAACTCATCATATTTGCACTCAACGCCCACCAATGAATAATAACCCATACTTAGTCACTAATCCTACCTTAGCCACTTAATCTCACTTAGCCACAAATGGCATCTCAAAATCCCATCAAGCACACTAAAGATTCATCATCTTGGACTTAGTTAGTCATTAGGATTTAGGATTGTTACAATTATAAAAAACTCAAAGAGAGTCTCGTCCTCGAGACTCCGCGTCTAAATCGGATTTGTTTGGTCTGTCATAAAAACCTCAAAAGGTTTTTAGCCCATAAAAACCTTAAAGAAGGTTTTTACCCAAAATATGAAATGGTTTGCCAAATAGATAAACTGATATATTTAAACTGAGAAAGTACCTAAGAAAAGTCGTGGGTATCTCTCGAGCATTCCTGCTTCGGTTTCCCATGTCGCCTCCTCAACACGCTGTCGGTGCCATAGGATCTTGACCAAGGGAATCTCCTTGTTCCCAAGCCTCCTGACTGCGAAATCAAGTATCCGTACAGGCTCCTCCTCGTATGTCAACTCTAGCTCCACGTCAAGGCTCTCATAGCTGATGATGTGTCGAGGATGTGTACGTACTTTCTCAAGTTCGACACATACGTCATGTATGGCCGCCAGACGTGGGGGAAGTGCCAGTCTGTATGCTACTTTCCCAACATGTGAAAGTACCTCGAATGGCCTGACAAAACATGGCGACAACATGCCACGAACTCCAAACCGTTGTATCACCTTCATGGGCGATACACGTAGAAACATAAAATCTCCGACCTGAAACTCCAAGTCTCGGAGTCGTCGATCTGCGTAGCTCTTTTGGCAACTCTGTGCCGTAAAGAGCTTCCTCCTCACCAAGTCAACAACCCTCGCAGTCTCCTCCAAGAGATCCACGGTATATAACGCATGATCGCCTACCTCGTTCCAACTGATTGGTGTAAGGCATCTCCGCTTGTAAAGCACCTCAAATGGCGACATGCCGATGCTCGAATGATAGTTGTTGTTGTTGTACGTGAACTCAATAAGAGGTAAATGATCCTTCCAGGATCCCTTCCACTCTAGAGAATAGGCGCGTAAAAGGTCCTCCAAGGTCTGTATCATACACTCGCTCTGTCCGTCTGTATAAAGATGATATGTTGAACTTATCTTATGTTCGGTCTGTAGTGCTGACATGAACTGCTGCCAGTAATGGGAAGTGAACCTCGAGTCTCTGTCAGACACTACCTCTCCGAGTATGCCGTGTAATCTCACAATGTGTTGTATGTACAATCAGGCCAACTGAAAAGGTGTATAAGTCATGCTGGCAGGTATGAAATGTGATGACTTCGTCAACCTATCAATAATGACCCAAACAGAATTGTAGCCTCCCGGTGTCCTCGGCAATCCCATAACAAAGTCCATCAAAATGCTCTCCCACATCTACTCTGGAATGGGGAGAGGCTGCAGTAAACCAGGTGGTCGTCTGTGCTCCGCCTTCACCATCTGGCAAGTCAAACACCTGTTGACATGCCCAGCTACGTCCCTCTTCATCCCGTCCCACCAGAAATGTCTACGAAAATCGTGGTACATCTTCATACTGTCGGGATGAATGGAAAGATGCGAACAATGCGCCTCGTCTAGTATGTCTCTTCGTAGCTACTCATCGTCGGGAACCACTACCCGACCTACCTTCCACAGAATCGACTCTGAGACAACAAAGTCGTCAAACTCATCCTTTATTGCCCGCATGTATCTGCCTCGAATCCATGGGTATATCTGCTGACCTGTCACTATACTCTCCCAAAGATTGCTGAACCTTGGAGGTACGAAAATGGGAGAAGATCCGCTGTCATGCAGTTGCCAATCCGTTAGAGCTGCAATTAAGTCCCAAGTGTATAGCCAATTCATCGTACCCACCATGTGCGCTCTCCTGCTGAGGACGTCTGCAACCACGTTTCCCTTACCGGGATGGTAAGAGATCGTGCATTCGTAGTCCTTCAGCAGCTCTAACCATCTATGTTGTCTCATGTTCAGCTCCTTCTGATCAAATATGTACTTCAGACTCTTGTGGTCTGTGAAGAGCTCAAAGTCAACCCCATACAAGTAGTGGCGCCAGATCATCATAGCGAAGACCGCTGCCGCTAACTCTAGATCGTACGTGGGGTAATTCCGCTCGTGCAGTCTCAACTTTCTCGAAGCATAAGCAATCACATGCCCCTTTTGCATCAGCACTGCTCCCAAACCATCACCTGACGCATCTGTGCAAACCGCGTAGTCCTGTGTACCTGATGGTAGAGCAAGAATCAGAGTTGTAGTAAGTCTATCCTTCAGTGTCCAGAAGGCCTGCTCGCACGAACTATCCCAAACAAAAGGTACTCACTTCTACGTCAAACGCGTCAAGGGTAGTACGATCTGCGAAAAGTTGCTGACAAAGCGTCTGTAATAGCATGCCAACCCAAGAAAACTATGGATCTGTGTCACTGTCTTGGGCTGCTCCCAAGACATCACTGCATCTATCTTCGTAGAGTCCACTGTGACTCCTGCTCCTGAGAGGGCATGTCCCATGAATGAGACCTGAGGTAGCCAAAACTCACACTTACTCAACTTGGCATATAGTTTATGCTCTCTCAAGCTACCAAGCACTTCTCTCAAGTCGTTCTCATGGTCCCATTCGTTCTTCAAGTAAACCAGCACATGATCTATGAACACCACAATAAACTTGTCCATGTAAGGATGGAACACTCTGTTCATCTTGTCCATGAATGTCACGAGGCATTTGTCAATCTGAATGGCATCACTACAAACTCGTAGTGGCCATACCATGTCCGAAAGGCTGTCTTCGGGATGTCTGTCTCCCGAATCCTCAACTGATGGTAACCCGAGCGAAGGTCAATCTTCGAGAACACTGAAGATCCCTGTAGCTGATCAAATAGATCATCAATGCGTGGAAGAGGATAACGGTTCTTCACCGTCGGCCACAGCATAAAAATTATATCAAAACATGCATTCAGCAACTGAAATTCGACTACAGCAAGATCCATGAACAGTAGCCAATTTTTTCTCAAAATCACCATCAAAACCAATCCAAATACATGGATTTCATGGGTATTGTATCCCCCATATATCCAGAAATCAAATCAACCAAGGGGGTTCTAAGAAAATTTCCAAAATCAAGCATGTCCTCAACAATAATGCAACAATTTCAAATCTGAAATAATCAGTGGCAAGCATAATAACAACAGTCATAAACTCCTCAAAACTCATCATATTTTGAAACCAAACCCATGGATTGATGGTTAACATGAAGGAGTATCTATCAACAAGTAAATCCACTCAAGGGGACATGAAGAAACTCCCCGAAACCATCATGAATCTCGGATTTTAAGTGCATGGAGAGGTCTGAAAACATTCAGCTACTTGTATATGAACATCAACCAAATCATTTCCAATTTCACTTCAAATTTCGAAATAAAAACTATGGTTCTTAGGCCAACTTAGTGGAGATGCAACCAGCAAGAAAATCCACTCATGGGAACTCAAAGAAGATCCCCAATTCATGAAAAATCTCGGCCAACATTCAGCAAAACAAATCTGAAACATTCAGCAAAACTGTCCATGTACAACAACCATAAAATCTCATAATCACATGCAAATTTGAGTCCAAAATCATGGATGGATGGCTAACTTAATGGACTATATAAAAGCAACAAAAACCACTCAAGGGAAATAAAAAATCCTCCCCAAATTATGCATGAATTTAGCTATAATTCAATAAGGATAGATCTGAACACATTCAAAACCGTCCATGAACAGCAGCCAATAAGGCTCATAAATCCCATGCAGTTTTGAATCCAAAGCCAAGTATGAAAGGCCAACATAATGGAGTATTAATCAACAAGTAACCCCATCAAAGAGGGCTCAAGAAAAATCCCAAAACACATGCACAACCCGGATTTGAAGAACAACAACCAGATCTGGACACTAACACAAAATCGTCCACTCACAGCCTCCAAAACCCTTGATCAACAAAATCCCCAAAATAAAGACTTAATTCAAGACCTCGGTTATAATTGGTAGGAAATCCTCAAAATGGCAGCAAAGGGGGACTTAATTTGTATCTCAAATTCAAGCTTCAAGGGCTTGAAGAAGAACATTCCAAGAACAAGTGTAGAGCAGTCCACACCTTGGGCTTCAATCTTGGATTTCTCTTCTTCTTTGGCCTTAATCTTACATGCAATGCAAGATCCAAGATCCTCTCCTCCACAACTTTGATTTGAGCTCTTGAAACTCAAATTTGGATGAGAAATGGGGAGTGGATCAAAAGAAGAAGGTGGAGCAAAGAGGGTGATCGACCATGGCTAAGGAGCTCTAAGTTCTCAAGAATAAGAAGATGAAGAGAGGAGATTAAGTTTGGCCAAAGTGGGCGTTTAGATGGTTTATGATCCTTGGGAAATTTGCAACATAAACCCACAAATTCCTCAAATTTGCACTTAAGGCCCACCTATGAATATTAACCCATACTTAGTCACAAATCCTTACTTAGCCACTTAATCCCACTTAGCCACAAATGGCATCTCAAAATCCCATCAAGTTCACTAATGATTCATCATCTTGGACTTAGTTAGTCATAAGGATTTAGGGCTATTACATCTATGATCGATGTAGACATACCACGACGTGGATATACGTGTCATGATCTCTACCCCATCTCTTTGGTGACCATCTAAATGCACGACTTATTCGAAACAATATGAAGTGGGGCCACCCACTTGGAGACTAAGATGGAGTAAATAAAACCAGCTCCACACCATTTCTCGTTTTCTTTCTTAACTACTTCCCGTAGATTAGGATTTATTCTTCTTTGAAACTCATGGGATGGCCTGGTGATGAATATGCATTTCATCATATTTATTCATTTATTTTAGCTTAAAATCCCTTAGAAAACACATGTATATAATACTAACCCCATATTCTTACTAACTTGCATCTCTGTGTAAATATTGTACACTTATTACTATTTAACCTAAAATAAATAAATAATAAAGGAAAAATAAAGAAAAGAAAAGAAATTGTATATATGTAATAGATACAAACTGACCTGAACCCCGAGAGAAGGTCAAGACTTGACCTGATTGATCATGAGTAAAGTAGGATGAGATGGGATCCTCAATTAGAAAATCCAAAAACAATACATTGTGTATATTTGTATATATACACTATTTTATTTGCATATAAATTGACCTCAAATTAAATAATTTTCAAAACAAACGTTTCCCAAATAATAAAAATGTTTGTAAAATAAAATCATGTACAAAATAAAAGTAACCACATCTGAAAAAAGCCATTATGCGATAATTGAAAGATCAATTTCCAGCTCCATGTGAACTCAAATTGAACCAAACTCAATATCATTTTATTCTAAATTAAATTACCTTTAAAATGGTCGTGGTTTCATAATTTTGGAGTTACGGTTGAAAAGTCGATTTTCTAGGGTGGTTTGTGCAATTTTACCATTTATTTGTATATATTATATTTGTAAATACTTGTAAATATTTTTATAAGTATTTAAAATGAAAAAATAATGTACCATATGTATATAGTATATGTATATAGTTGATATTTTTAAATAACCACCAACCACGCGTGGCGTCGCCCTGTGCTCCATCTCGATGCAGCACCGCCCACCACCCGCGGTAACCAGCACCTCCGCCAAGAGTAGGGCATGTGTCTCCCCTCCTCCTCTGTCGCGTGCCGCCATCCTCCACAGCCCGCCGCCCACACCGTCGATCTACAACAGAAGGGGTGGTGCCACCTTGTGCCCATGGCACCCTTTCCCTTTGTCTTGGATACGAAGAAACAACATAGAAACAGTAGGGGTTATTATTTTATTTGGGCAAATTATATATTCACCCTCGGAAATTTTACAAAAGCACCCCTACCGCCTCAAGTCATGTGTATAGCACGCGCACACTGGTTAAATTGCATTTTTTTTCCTTTATTTTATTTCTGTTATTTGTTTAATGAAAAAACATTAACTATTTGCAATTCAATCCCTATTTTTCAGACCTTGATTTGCATGTTTCTTTTCATTGAAATAAATATTTTTATTGCTCTAGAAATTCTACAAAATTTTGTGCATATTCCTGATGTGTTCCTCTTCATTATGTGTACATTTCATTGCATTTTATTTTTATCTTCTATTATTAAAAAGTCAAAAATTACAGATTTCCCATATTTGCAATTAATTAAAATTCGAATTTTGCTTCAAAAAATCCAAAAAAATAATTTCCTTTTGGTGTGTTTTAATTTCTGTGCAAATTTCAAGTATTAATTATTTTTAAAACCCAAAAAATGGAAAAATACACAAAATCTTATAAAAATCATAAAAAATTGAAGAAAAAAAAAATCCAAAAATAGTTATTTCAGTTCGTATTGTAGATAAATTCCTTTAGTTTATAGAAAAAATGCATTTCGCAATTTTTGATTTCATTTCATATTTGTAGATTACGAAATAGTTATGTTTGTTCACTGTTTGCATTTTTCCTTGTTTTTATTCATTATAAAAATTATAAAAATTATAAAAATTTCTATAAATTATAAAAATCTCTGAAAAATTACAAAAACAGTAAAAAAGTCATAAAAACACAAAAAGATTTCCTTTGGATATTTTTTAGCTTTATTATTACGTTTGAAAATCAAACAATTTGCATTTCTTTTGCACATGAATTTGTTTTGAAAATCATATTTTTGAAAATTTTATAAATTGCAAAAACAAAATTGATCAATTTTGAAAAATCAGAAAAATAAATAAATTATAAATAAAATTTTTAAAAAAATAAAAAATATAAAAATTTCACAAAAACCAAGGAAGTTTGCATTTGAGATTCCTTTTTTCTTTTAATTGATTTTCGATTATTTAAATAGCTCTCAGGAATTGCAGCCACCCTGAGTTCGATCCTGTTAGCTATACAGGTAAATAAGAAGCAAAAATTTTTGTGGATTCATTATTCCTGTAATTAATTATTGACTTGAGAAAAAAATAATTTTTTTGTTGAGGTTTGATTTGGTTGCAATGATGTTCATAAATCAATAATTTAAAAACATGTGAAAAGTGAAGTAACAAATTGGTGTCGTTGTCGGGGAGGCACGACGAGGGTCGTTAGTTTTCTCTTTTGGCCAGTTATTCTTGATTGTAAATATCTATTTAAAATTTGATACATTATTTTATTATTCATATTCACTGTTTTTATTTCATATTTTCCTGCTCATAGTTTATAATTGTGTTTCTTACACATTTTCTCTTTTCTATTTCTTGCGAGGGCCCGTGGAGCGAAGGAGGCGATCCTAGGAGAGTCGAAGCATCAAAGCAAAGTGGAGGCAGTTTGATTCTTCACTGAGCTGCATGATAGTGTGAGAGGAGAAGAAGAAGAATTGAAGGAGACCAAACAAAAAATTAGACTTTTCTTTTATTTATTTTCAACATTTGAACTCTTGTAAACATACATTCATTTGTTGCAGGGTCTATTTAGCCAAGTGTAGGTGCACTTGGGGGATCTCACCGGTTTCATTTACGTCGCCTTATTTTCCTTTATTTCCCGCGGAATTCATGAGCTACCTATTGATTGCTTTACTTAATATGCTTGAGCTAGGTAATTAATTAGGTCCAAACACCCTAAACAAGAATTTATGTACCTATATAATAGAGCATAATTGGACTTAGTCAAATTTAATTGGTTCATATCCATTAATAGAATCTATTATTAGGACGGTTCACTTGCATTTGCATATAGGTTGGTTTATTTTTTTGTATTTTAATTCTACACATATCACCCTGCATGTATAGTGTTGGTGACAAGGTACGCATCTCTAACCCCTACATGCATCATAGTGTTTAGATTGCACATTGGCATTTCCGATCTCCTTCCTTATTTTTACTCATACAAGTTAAAAAGGAAATTTGACAATCAGTAGGCCATTCATTGAAAATATACAAACCAAGTGATAACTGCCTAAAATTTGGGACTGCTAAAGAAAACGTAAGGAAAAATAATTTTATTGGGGAGAGTAACCCCTGCCTTTTTTATTTATCGGCAGTAAGAGAGAGACCCGCACACTAGGATAGAGCCACGCACTAACTCTCTTCAGACTAATGTCTTGTGATTAGTTGTTCTCTAGTGAGGACTTCACCGGGTGGTCAGTAATCGGTCTGGTATTTCCTTAGTAGAGTGGGTAGATCGGGTAGCCGGTAAACGTTTCGCACACATACTGGCTGGGAAAAACTAGTTCTGAGATTAGAAAAGTCTCTTGGGAGCATTGGGTTACTAACAGCTCGCATTAACCGCTTTGATAGATTGTATTCTCACCAAACTATAAAAATTGACAAGAAAATTGACCGAACCTTCACGATCTTCACATTGCGTTGAGTTGGTGAACTGGGGGTTTGTATTGTGTTTGATTACTAGTGATAAAAATCCTTCCGCTCAACTTGGACCTTCACTCACTTTCACTCTTGCATTGACCTTCGTGCTCATACATCCTACCTATTGATTTCGAAGATGTTGGACCGAAGTATTTCTTATTCAGACTTTGCGAAGTCATTCTACACTCTGAGCCATTCACCTTCTATTCAGGGAGACTCACTTCCCGAATATTACTCTTTCTCCACTTCTCCTTACAACATCCATCAACCCACTATTTGAGATTGGCTTTAATCTCGAAATAGTATATGAGACTCCATCATTTCTGAGAACTAATCAAGTGTCATGCACATTTTCAGAGTCAGACACCGGACAATTGATGCCATCAAAGGGAAAGGGAGCCATGTTAGAGTAGAGTGAGATAAACATTGCCATTTTAGCCTCCATTCAATCAATTCAAGCCCAGTTAACAGAGCAGGCTAATTTTCAGGTGCATTGAGAGATATGATTCTCGAGATGAGATAGGAAATATAAGATATGAGGGAGGAGGATAACAGAAACCATGGAGTTGGGAATGAGGGAGAAGACCCTAACATAGAACCTAGGGCTATGCCTACATTAAAGGATTCTTATAATCCACGGGCAGGACAGACAAATTCTTGGAATCAAATACCTGCGATTCATGGGCATTTCGAACTTAAGCCCACTATTTTACCTCTTCTCCCAATATTCCATGGAAATATTAATGAAGAACCGTATATACACCTCTAGTAGTTCGATCGCATTTGTGGAATAGTACACTAACCAAATGTCCCATTAGAGGTAGTGCAGATGACCGCCTTCCCATTCAGTCTGATGGACAAAGATTTATATTGGTTGAATCACTAGTGGAAGGTTGTCACTACTTGGGAGAAGTTGAGATCCGCATTTCTTAACAAATATTACATGCTCGGATGACTCAACCAAATGTGATCCTTGACTGCTAATTTCTCCCTGATGCCCTAGGAGCCTATTCATGAAGCGTGGGAAAGATTCAAAGATCTAACGGAGAAGTGCCCCCATCATGATATTCCAAACACCAGCCTTGTACAAAATTTCTTTGGGGGTTTAGGCATAAAGAATCAGAAGCTGGTAGATGCCGCTTGTGGGGGAGCCACTTCAACGAGGACGAGGATGTCCTTTATCAAATTTTTAAGGATTGGCGGAGAGTTCAGCAGCTCTTTTTTCTTTGCATGCTTTTCAGAAGCACCCGATCACCTCCCCTTCAGTACCCCACATGGTTGTCAATATACGACATCACATGAAGTGGATAGGGTGGACAAATCTGGCCTGACCATCATTGGAAACCACCTATCCAAAGTGGACATTATTGAGAAACAATCCAAGGAGCTTGAGAAGCTTCTAGTGATCGAGCATAGGATGAAGAACCTGGATAAGCTGGATGAGATAACAATGCACCTGGAGATTCTTGTAAGTAAAATTAGTACAGTTCATACGGTGAGTGAAACATTCGATACCTCTAGTAGAGAGCAGATTTCTTCCACCCAACAGAGTAGCGGAGGACCATCCACAGTTCAGCATGTCTACTATGTGCAAACACCTGATCAGGTTCAGTAGCATTCACATCAGATAGTTCTGTACAAACATGAAGTAGCCCATATTCTTGAGTAGCAGTCTCCACCTCCACCTGTTATTTAGGAGGTGAACGATATTTGGTTCGACCGTGAGTAAAACCAGCCCTGTCTGTCAGGGCAAGGCCAGTTGGGTTCACAATAGGGTCAGAGACCAGCCCACCAGTTGTAGGGAGGTAGAAAACAACAGTACCAACACCAGCAATTCCAACCTCACTATCAGTCTCCACCACAGTTCCAAAACTTGAGACAAGGCTAGCCACAACAATTTATTTATTTTCCTCATCCTAATCAGCAACAGACTGCATATCATGGACAATATCCTCCTCCTCCTCCTCCTCAATATCTGAATCTGTATGGTTACCAACAATCTTCATACTTTCAGTCTCAGTGACATCCAGTCAATGAGCAACCTGAGTCCCCTTCAGTCAACTCAGCACTGGACCAACTTGCATTGCTCATAAAGAACATGAATGAATTGACTCAGCAGATCGACAACCGGACCACTACCAAGACATTGATTCCAGCAAAGGTCGAAGCCAACCCCAACAAGTTTAGATGCAAGGAGTGGGTAGCCAATACTCCACCCACCCCCCAGACAGGTATGTCCCTTGAATATACATGTTTATCTAACACCATTCATCTCAGGAGAGGTAGGAGATTGCATCCACCTATGCACCAGTTGGGGTTGGGAGATCGAACCACTAAGACAGTATAATCTTCCACATCATCTCCTTCACCATCAGTCGAGAGGTCCACCGTAGCAATACCCAAGACTGGAGTTTCACTACCTTCACCACGCCCTTCACTAGGTAAATGTATATCACCATCAACAAGGGAGAATATACCACTCGCGGATTCTTCCTCTTCACCAGCAGCATCATCCCATTTTGTTTTAGATTTTGTTTTTCCTTCACCTAGTTTGGACAACATTGTATAGACTGATTCTTATTGTCCTTTTGTACATGAGGATTCTACTTTGAATAATGGAAAAGAACATTTGAATGCTTATTCTGATTCCATTCCATTTCTTTCTTCTCTCAAATCTAAGAATTCAAAAATTAAAAACAACCCTATCTGATCCTGGAGTGGATGAGAACTTACAGAACATCTTTTTAAAGATGTCACTCCTTAAGGCCATGAAATACATGCCTACCGTATAAAAAGGGAATGAAAGAGGCATGTACACAAAAGCGTCTACCAAGGCAAAATAGGCAAAAGTAAACAGAGAAACGCATCTTGACCATGTCCACAGTTCATGCCATCAGTAACCTCTCGCCTAAAACAAAGACAAGGGAGCACCTCACATCCGTTGTGATATCTTTGATCAAGAATTTGATCGTACTCTTCTCGATAGTGTTTACTCCAATAATCTCATGCCTTCTTCTTTACTAACTAAATTTCGGTTAGGGACTCTTAAAATAACCAGGGTTATCCTTCAGTTACTGATAGATCGATTAAGAGGCCAAGAGGTATTTTGGAGTATGTTATTGTAAGGGTGGAGGGAATGAAATTCCT
Organism: Ottelia alismoides; assembly: GCA_037367405.1. Taxonomy (NCBI): domain Eukaryota; kingdom Viridiplantae; phylum Streptophyta; class Magnoliopsida; order Alismatales; family Hydrocharitaceae; genus Ottelia; species Ottelia alismoides. The sequence continues at coordinate 753,312 of JAZKJV010002739.1, forward strand.
TGTTGACTTTGTTGTCATGGATATGGACACACCTGCATCGTTACTCCATACCCCTATCATACTAGGTTGACTGTTCCTCCTAATGGCTGAAGCAACAGTTGATTATGGTACTGGAGAGATCATCTTTCACTCTCGCGGTGACAAGGTGAAAATTGAGAGATGAGACGATCTCTGATCCAAGACCATCATCGCCACTAGCAGTAGATGATAAAGAAAAAGTTTTATCGGAGCCAGATGACTGTGATTTTCTTGTTGAATTCCAAGAGACAGATCTTTTCACTGATTTTATTAATACCCAAGAGTTCCTTTCCCAAAAGGACTCTCTAGAAAGCACAGTCGACATGAGTTCCCTTGGTGGTCCAATTGAGCTAGTTGCTAATGGCAGTTTGAGCTAATTTCTGAGGATCAATTTGAGTTTTTAGAGGCACTTTCCGATATTCCTTTGACACACTTTTCTGAGATTACTGATGATATGCCTCTTTCTGAGAAATCTGAGGTACATATATCTAAGCCATTTGTTGAATTTCTAGAGTTATGCATAGATGAAAGACGTCTTTCTAAGATTATTATGGAGATATATGAACCATTAATTGATAAGAATGTTGAACACCTTGATAAGCCCCTCCTTTCTGAGTAGAGATCTTTCATTGCAGATCTATCAGATACTCTATTTGTTTAGTCATCAGTAGACAAGGTGGATAGTCCACAGAAAACAGATAATATACCGTCTACCAGTATAGTAGCAGAGGTTATTGTAGAGCCGATTCAGACCCCACCTGAGCTCAAGGTTTTACTATCAATATTTAAATATGCCTTCCTGGTCATCCTCAGCTCGCAGTTGACCACTGAACAAGAATCTCGTGTGCTAGAGGTTCTTGAGAGAAACCGTAAGGCCATAGGATGGAATATCTCGGATCTCTGTGGGATTAATCCAGCTTTGTGCTCGCATCATATCTACCTAGAGGATGACTGTAAACCAATGTCAGCATCATCTAAATCGAAATCTAAGGGAGGTTGTCATGAAGGAGATCAGAAAATGGCGTGATGTTGGCTTTATATATCCCATTTCAGATTCCAAGTGGGTCAGCCCTTTAAATGTGGTCCCGAAGAAATCTAGGATTACAATCGTAAAGAATGACCGTGGTGAGGAGATTCCAACCTCGGTACCTACCTCATTGTGTGTCTGTGTACATTATAGATGCCTAAACTCTTATACCAAGAATTATCACTTTATGATGCCATTTATTAATCAGATTATTGAGAGGTTGGTAGGGAAAAAGTTCTTTTGCTTCTTTGATGGGTACTCGGGATACAACCAAGTTGTTATCGCTCCTGAGGATCACGATAAAACTACTTTCACTTATCTGTTTGGAATCTACGCCTTTAAACGGATGCCCTTTAAATTATGTAACACCCCTGCTATATTCCAAAGGTGTATGGACGATCTCTCGATCTATAGGGATAGATTTAAAACATGTCTTGCTCATTTAGATCGAGTTTTTCAACATTGCAGTGAGGTAAACCTAATGCTCTCGTGGGAGAAAAGTCACTTTATGGTGACTAATGGGATTGTATCGGGCCATGTCATCTCCAACACATGGTATGGAGGTTGATCCAGCTAAGATTGATGTGGTTTCCAAGTTAGAGACACTGCAGAATTTAAAGCAGGCGAGGTCATTTCTGGGGTACTTAAGATTCTATAGGCGATTCATAAAGGACTTTAGCAAGATTGCCAGGCCTTTGACTGAGCTTCTGTGTAAGGAGAGTGATTTTATTATCGATGAGAAAGTCCTCCTTGCATTCAATCAAATGAAAGAAATGGTTACTAGTGCCCTTGTCTTATAGCCACCAGAATGATCTCTTCCTTTTGAGATTATGACGGACGCCTCAGATTTTGCAGTTGGAGCAATTTTAGGAAAGAGAAGGGATGGGATACCGGTTGCATACACTATGCTAGAAAGACTCTGGATGAAGCATAGTGAACTTATATAGTTACAGAGAAGGAGATGCTAGCGGTTGTGTTTGGACTATAAAAGTTCAGATCTTACCTCATTAGTTCACATGTTATTGTATATACAGATCACACTTCCATACAATACTTGCAGGCAAAGAAGGATGCCAAACCACCCTTCTCAGATGGATCCTTCTTCTCCATGAGTTTGATTTACAGATTCATGATAAACCTGAAGTGGAAGATGTCGTGGTAGGTCACCTTTCCCGTATCACAGATGCAGAGACCTCTGAGAAGAACATGATCCCTATTTCCGAAACCTTTCCAGATGAGGCCATTTTGTATGTGGAATCACTCCCATGTTATGTTGATATTGTGAACTATCTTGTATACAAGAAAATTCCACAAGATTAGCCGAAGTACAAGGTAGGCATATTTTTGTTAGAGATTCATTATTACCAATGGGAGGATCCATACCTATTTCATGAGGGTGCGGATTGTATCTGGAAAAGGTGCATTCCTCAAGAGTAACACACCAATATACTTGAGCACTATCACAAATTAGAATCTGGTGGGCATCCTTCGGGGAAACACACGTCATCAAAGGTTTTACAGAGTGTCCTATGGTGGCCCACATTGTTTAAAGATGCTGCAGAGTATGTTCGAGGTTGTACTGACTGTCAGAAAAATGGGAGGAACCTTTAGTTCCAAAGATACAATGCCCCTGAGATATATAACGATCTTTATTGTTTTTGATGCTTGGAGCATAGACTTCATGGACCCATTTCCTATCAGTGAGGGATTTCAGTACATCCTGCTCACCGTGGATTACGTTAGTCGATGGGTGGAGGCAATCCCTACCCAAGCTGCAGATAGCCCCGTACACTGTGTTCCATTCTCAAGGACCACATTATTGCGTGGTTTGGGATTCCTAAAATACTGATTTCAGATGGGGGAAGCTGTTTCATTAATAGAGAAGTAAAGAAGCTTGTGAAGGAGTACGCCATTGAGCACAGAGTTGCATCTCATTACCACCCTCAAACTAATGACTTGGCAAGAATTTCAAATAGGGGATCAAGACGATATTGCAAAAATTTGTACGTCCAAATAGGAAGAATTGGTCCCAGATGCTTGATTCGGTTCTATGGACTTATCAGACGGCCTACAAGTCTCCTTTGGGTACGTCTCCCTATAGATTGGTGTATGGAAAGCCTTCTCACCAGCTAGTGGAATTAATTAACAAATCTTTATGGAAACTCGGTGTATGCAATCTTGATTATGAGAAGGCAGGAAAGAACAGGAAGTTGGATTTGAATAGATTATTGGAACTTCGAGACTTTGCATATGATAACTCACTCGTGTATAGGGAAAAAGTCAAGCATTGGTATGATAAACACATTCGAAGGAAGGCTTTCTCAACTGATCAGAAAGTTTGGTTATTTGATGCTAAGTTGAAGTCGTTTTCAGGAAAATTGAAAAGTAAATGGTCAGGACCGTTCATCGTGAGAGCTGTGCGTGACAATGGAAGTATTGTCATATCTGGGTTGTCATCTAACACACATCTATTTTTGTGAATAGATAGTTATTGAAGTCATGTCTAGATCATGATACATTACTGTCCGTCGTTAACTCTGTATCTGTGGTATTAGATGATGATCTTTTTGTTATTTCATATGTGTCTGATACATGAGCTGATAACCTTTTGTATATCCTTTTATTTCATTCTTTCTTCTTCCATTTTATCATTCACCCCTTTTCTGTGTGTATATATGATATACTTAGGATGTGCTTTATCCTAAGTATGGGGGGGGCAAGGGGGTGAATGATTTGTGTTGTTCATATTCATCTTGTTCATCACTCATGTTGTTGCCAATACTTAGGGATACTTTACTCTAAGTATAGGGTGGGTGATATTGTTCACGTCATCTTTTTTGTGTTTTTTTTCGTTCAGTCCGAACATTCTCTTCATCATTTTTTCCCTTTCGTACATTCTTCTATACTTAGGATTACTTGATCCTAAGTATGGGGGGATCACCGACTTCTATTCTCTTCATCTTCTCTTTGAGTCATTGTAGCAAAGGAATTTTTTCACTTTTTTATACTTAGCACGAGTTATGTCTTCCTTTGCCGCTCTCTGATCACTATGAGGACATAGTTCGAGCTAAGTAAAGGAGGTGTCGTATATATTGTATATATACTTTAGATAGAACTCGTACTTTATTATATAATTATTTTAGGATCTATATATGAATTTCAAAAATCCACGTGTGTATATAGACTTTGATCACCTTTAAAAAAACAAAACACAAAAACCCAAAAAACCCAAAAAAACAAAAAAAAAGCAAAAAAACTCAAAAACAAAAACAAAAAAAACAAAAAAAAACCTTGTATATACTTGTATATATTTTACTAACCCTCTATTCCTTTTAAAAAATCACTTTTCACGTGTGCATCATTTTTTATTCTTATCAAAAATCCATAAAAAGTTCAAAATTAGAAAGTTGTTTCAAAAAAAAATGCTTTCTTTTTGCATTGTACATATTTCTTGCATTTGCATTTTCATTTTTCAGGATAGTATTGACATTTAAACTAAGTATAGAATAAAGTTGAAGAATGGAGCTTAGTCAGGTCTTAATCCACTTAACTTCAGAGGAACCTTATAAGAAATGGAATAGGACTTTTTAGGTCCTAGCGACTTAATTCTTTGAGTCTTTAAAACTATGTTTACATGTAATCTTGATTACTCTAAGTAGAATATTTAACAGCACATGCATGATTCTTTCAGACCGTGGCATATCTTGGACAAGCGCTCTGCACGTAGCTCTGCATGGAGGAGGTAGTGAGGAGGCAAAATCTATTGGCTTGGAGTAGCATACGAGGGTAGTACGTCTAGGAGGAACCTCTCATCTTCCTTTAGGAAGGGTTGTGAATCTCAACCTGATCTAGTAGCATTGAGGTCTAAAGACAGGGTGATGTGGGGTTGCAATAATGCTTCAAAAGTGGTATAGTCTACTAGCTCAAGAGGAAAAACTCCTTAGGTACATGTTGCACATTGTATATATTTTAAATAGAAAAGAGAAAAAAATGCAGAATCTCCAAAAGTGGATAGACCTGATTGAAAAGTAAAATGCCTCTTGGAGTGTATATACAAGGATAAAATAATGATAATAATAAGAGTTTCAAAGTTAAATTTTTGTAAGCTTGCAGCTGGATGACTTTGCTACATTGGTCATGCATACAACGATAGGTAACTACACTGGTTACCGTCCATTCTTTTCTCCATCTCCTCTTCTTGAGATGGTTGTACTTGAACTTAAAGGGGAATATCCCCGCTCCTTGGGGAAAGAGTTGCTAGACTGGGGGACTAGAGTTACCTTGTTGAGAGAGGGTGTTTCTAAGCTACTTATGAGATGGGGAGCTCTATTTCACTTACACCGTACAAGTAAAGATTCATAGTCATAAGAATTTGTGTATGTAGACTTGTTCTGACCTGACTATTGAGGAGACCTGAATAGGAGTCTTGTGGAACTTGGAGGTTGTTTGGTTTTAAATCCATTTCCCATTAAGGTTCCACCACACTAATAATCCAAAGGTCTGACAAAGCTCCATACTATAATTTTACGAAGATAAGTTTAATGCTCAATGTTGTCCTAATTTATTTATTTTTCCTTTCTTTTTCTTTTATTCACTTATTCTTTCAAATAAGTGTTTGCTAATGGACTAGAAAAGGTAAAGCATAGGGGGTGATGAATTTGCATTAGGGGGTGATGAATATGCATTTCATCGTCATTATTTATTTATTTTAGCTTAAAATTCCTTATAAAACACATGTATATATTACTAACCTCGTATTCTTACTTACTTGCATCTGGTGTAAATATTGTACACTTATTACTATTTTAACCTAAAATAAATAAATAGAGAAAGAATGGAAAAGAAAGAAAAGAAAAGAAAAGAAAAGAAGACTGTATATATGTAATAGATAAACGCTAACCCGAACCCCGAGAGAAGGTCAAGATTTGACCTGATCGACCAGGAATGAAGTAGGGGAAGATAGAGTCCACAGACAGAAAATCCAAAAAAATTGTGATGTGTATATTAGTATACTTACACTATTTTATTTGTACATAAATTGACCTCAAATTAAATAATTTTCAAAACAAAAGTTGTAAATAATAATGTTTCATAAATAATAAAAATATTTGCAAAATAAAATCATGTACAAAATAAAAGTAACCACATCCGAAAAAAGTCATTAAGAGATAATTGAAAGACCAATTCCAGCTCCATATGAACTCAAATTGAACCAAACTCACTTCCAATGTATTTTAAATTAAATTACTTTTAAAATGGTTGTGGTTTTATAATTTTTGGAGTGAAGGTTGAAAAGTCGATTTTCTGGGGTAGTTTGTGCAATTTTACCATTTATTTGTACATATTATATTTGTAAATATTTGTAAATATTTTTAATAATTATATAAAATGGAAAAAAATAATATGAAATTTTACAAAATAAATTTGATTTCCTTATTTAACTATGTATATAATGTACCATATTTATATAGTATATGTATATAGTTGATATTCTCAAATAACCACCACAAAAAATTAACATTTATTATTCAATATAATAAAGTGATGAAAATACAAAAAATTAATTAATTATGTAAATAATTTTAACACTAATCCTTTCTTATCTTTATCTCATTTCAAAATTTTCTCTTATCTCTTATCTTCATTCATAATTTTGAAATTTAAAGTCCATTTTTTATCAGTTAATTTGGCTCCCTCTCTCTCATTTCAATTTGATCAATCTTTGGTGAGAGGAGCCTATTCTCCACGAGCCATATTATCGCAGAAGGGTGTCTAGCCTACGAGATGTCCGATGACAGCGAGTCGGCCTTCATCGAAGCGATCACGATTTTCATCTACTCCTAAGGTGAGATCCATTTTTTCTCTTTCTAATCTAGATTAATCTTAATATAATTTTCGCGCATTTAATTTCATCATCATTTTTTTAATTTGTAGATCTTAATCGTAGTCATCATTCCTCAAAAATTCTAAATCCAACTCAATTTTTCATATCACATTCTCGATCTCTCCACGTTTACGTTCTATCTCAAATAATCTACCAGCTCCGACCACGTACGGTGGCCGAAGATCCGGATCCATTCCTCATTTTTCATCGGATCCTGTTCACGTATTATGTTTTTATTTTGGGATTGAGCCGTCGTGCTCACGTCTTAATTTGTTTATAAATAAAAAATTAAAAAAATATAAAAAATACATAGTTTTTTCTTTCTAACATTTGTTTTGCCTGATCAAACAAAAAAAAATTAAAAAATAATTAAAAATATATAAAAGTGGATTTATGTTGTTTTTATTTTTCAAAAATAGAAGAAAAAATAATAAAAAGTTTTTTTATTTCTGTTTTAGAAAAAATATATTAAAAAAATAAAAAAAGCGAAGAGCACGCACCGCCCTCTCCAGCCGCTGGCAGTGCCCACCGTCAGCTGCCAGCACCACCTTCACCCCGGCCACATAGTCCTTCCGCTGGAGCTCCTAACCCAGCCACCTCTCTTTCACCCAGATTGCCAAGCACGACCACCTGGAGTGGGGTGTGTGTCACCTGCTCCTCGGCGATGCCATCTCCAACCGTATGCTAATCTCGTCGACTTCCATCTGCATGAAGGAGCACTACCCTCGCGTGAAGAATCCAGCCAACGAAAGCCGTCCATCCAGCCCTTGGCCAACTAACGCCTGCTGCATCGACCCCGATGTTCCTGAAGTAGAGCACATTGCAACACCGCCTTCCATTCGCCACACGGATCCCTCCTATGCTGGAGTCCTCCACGTCACACTTCGCTCCATCTCGACGCAGCACCGCCCGTGGTAGCCAGCACCACTGCCTAGAGCGAGGCGTGTGTCTCCCCTACACCTCCTCAGTCGTGCACCGCCATCCTCTACAGCACGCCGCCCACTTTGCCGATCTGCAAGGGAAGGGGTGGCATCGCCTTGTACCCTTGGCCCCCTGTCCCTTTGGCTTCGATACGAAGAAACAACAAATAAACCCTATGGGTTATTATTTTATTTGGGCAAATTACATATTCACCCCCGAAAATTTCCAGATTTGCAAAAGCACCCCTACTACCTTCAAGTCACGTGCGTAGCACGCGAACAATGGATAAATTGCATTTTTCCCTCTATTTCATTTCTATTATTTTTTACAAAAGCATTAACTATTTGCAATTCAGTCCCTATTATACAACCTTGATTTACATGTTTCTTTTCCTCGAAATAAATGTTTTTATTGATCTGAAAATTCTACAAAAATTTGTGTATATTCTTGTTGTGTTCCTCTTCATTATGCATAAATTTTGTTGCATTTTATTTTTATCTGCTATTATTAAAAAATCAAAAGCTCTGCATTTTCCCTATTCATATTTTAATACTAAAAATTCAAATTTTGCTTCAAAAATTCCAAAAAAATAATTTATTTTTCTTTTGGCGTGTTTTAATTTCTGTGCAAATTTCACGTTTTAGTTATTTTTAAAACCCAAAAACATTGTAAAATACATAAAATCTCATAGAAATCATAAACATGTGTGGACAAAAATCCAAAAATAGTGATTTTAGTTCATGTTTGTTGATAATTTCCTTTAGTTTATTGAAAAATAAATTTCGAAATTTTTTGCTTTCATTTCATTTTTGTAAATTGTGAAATAGTCATGTTTGTTCACTCTTTACATTTTCTCATATTTTTATTGATTTTAAAAGTTCTAAAAAATTCTAAAAATCTCTGAAAAAATACAAAAACAATAAAAAAATCATAAAAAACAAAAGATTTTCTTTAGATATTTTTGAGATCTATTGTTATATTTGAAAAATAAAAAAATGCATTTCTTTTGTGCATAAATTTGTTCTGAAAATTATATTTTTGAAAATTAAAAAATTGCAAAAATCAAACTCATTAAAAATTTGAAAAATCAGAAAATAAAGAAATTATAAATTAAAAAAATAAAAAGGTAAAAATTTCATAAAAACCAAGGTAGTTTGCATTTGAGATTCCCTTTTTCTTTTAATTGGTTTTCGATTATTTCAATAACCCTCGAGAATTGTAGCCTCCTTGAGTTTGATCCTGTCAGCTATACAAGTAAATAAGTGGCAAAAAATTATCTTGCTTCTTTATTCTTGTAATTAATTATTCATTTGAGAAAAAAATAAATTTGTTTGTTGACGTTTGATTGTGTTGCAATGATATTGATAAATCAATAATTTAAAAACCCATGAAAAGTGAACACCTGGCACTATCCTCAACAAAAATACGGTGAACAGAGAGTTGGGTTTATAGCCACGAGATCCGATACCATCTAACCTATATCCTTGTATTTCTCCTCTAAGACTTATAACAACCTAGACTCATGGCCAAAGAAACCCGGCAGTTCAGCCAAAGATGTGTCCGACTCATAATCTATATCCCTTGACTATCCAAAAGAAGATAGATACAATAGGTCCAAAGGGATCTATGAATCATAAAAGGAATTGGATGATCTGTGGCTCAAGAACTCTAGCAACACCTCGCAAACTACTTCATGTACATTGTCCTCTCCCAATGAGAGATTCTCACTCAGTTCTGTCGGGTTCTATTTGCATACACTAACTATACTCATGACTCTTCAATCTGCTTCTAATGACGAAGAGAACTTTGTGCTAGACTATAAGTCAGGTCTATACCATTTCGTATGCTTCATCCTAATTTCCTCTTCTCCGCCTGGAGAATGGAACTTCATCATCCATGTCTAGTAATAAAAGGAAGATCTAGTGTTCCTATGGAAAGGCTACCCAAGGATGATCTATGAATCTCCAATGATTGGGTATTTCCATCTCAAAGACAGTGAAGTCCACTCTGTAATTTTGTCCCTCAATCATTACGATAACATTCTTGATTTCACCTTTCATTTTCTTCATAGACTTACCAACAAACTGGAGTAATGCTCTTGATTTATGAAGTGGTCCAAACTCCAGTTTTTCATACAAAGCTAGGTGCAATAGATTAATCGATGGACCATTATCTAAGAGAGTATGTGAAAATGCTACGTCATCTATATGACTCATCACATAATGTTCACCCATGTCTCTCTTCTTTAATGGTAGTTGTTGATTCTTAAGACCATAAGTTGTGGCAACTGTTAAGACATGTGTCTTCACATAACTGTTGGGTTTCGTCATGCTAACTCTATTAGGTATGAAATGCACCTTCAGGTATTTCTAGAAGGCACTATGGTTGGCCATATACTCATCAAATGGCACTTTAACCATAATGTTATCTTCACAAAATCATACCATCTCAGGATCATCTTTCTGAATCTTTGTAATGATGCGCTTTCCAGATTTAAGAGCATGGGGGAAGGGATTGAACAAGTAGAAGAAGAAGAACATGATGATGATGATGATGATGAATAAAAAATGGAAACATGTTTATTTTTATTCATAGAATAAAGGTTCATCATACATGAATCATTTACATCAAACTTGGAATTTAAATAGAATCATCTATTATAGGCTACGGAATGTCTGTTGCTAGTACATTCTCCTCAATCGAAGGTGCAAGGTTCTCCGTATGCTCTTAATCTATCTCTCCATGCTATAGTTTTGCTCTTTATCATCCTTATCATTGTACCCATGGTTGATCTCGTCACTCTCTGCAGAGGCTACTAGAACAGATGCATATCTGCCTCGTCCTCTGGAGACTCCTTAGGTAGATCTCTAGAGGCAACCCTATCCACGTCCCTCTCCTGGTCAGGTATGACCATTGTACTTCTGCTACTAAGCGACATGTGATTAATACAATCAAACAAAAGAATCTCCTACTCAGATCTAGGTGGGTCTAAGTAATATATATGACCATACTAATGATGCTTTTGTCTCCTATTCAGGCTATCGGGATTAGCCCGAACTTGGTCAGGAATGGTTGTAGATGGTGTAGACTACTCATTGTGCCAATGGGATAAGTAGTCGATGTCACATTACAGATCCCGTATCTTATTCTTATAATAACAGAGCTCCTCCAGTATCTGCTTCTAGAAATATGTGGGTCTTGATGAAGGTGATGGCTATTGAGAAGGAGGGTAACATGAACACTTGACTTAATGGCCCTAAATCTTCTATTGTGGTGAGTGATGCTAAAAATGCAGACCCTGCAGTCCTACCTGGTACGTCGTCTGCCAGATGTACTACTGTTATTGCCTCGATTGTTGGGATCGATAGGCTCCAGGGTGTGTTTGTGTAGGATGGGGTGCATGAGTGAATGTAGTGTTGTAGAATGTAGAGCGGTGATGGAAAGAAGGATGATCCCCCATACCAGCCTAGTCGGCAGTATCCTGTGTATACCAAACATCGTTCATCTCCCACACCTGAGCAGGCTCCTCCAAGTTGGTCTCTACTAATGGATGTTGTTGTTGTTTCTGGGTCAAGGATTGGTCCTCAACCCATGTCTAGGGTTGCCCTGACATCGGTTTCTCTTATATGTCGTGTATGTGGTAAAAGGCAACAAGTGATGAATCCTATATTCATATACATATTCTTACTTTTTATCTCTCTAGCTTAAGAAAACCAATAAAAATAACTAACAAATAACATTATTTAATTTATATTGTGTTGTGAACAAATACCTATAGTAATTGTGCATTTTCTTCTTATTATTGTGCTATTATTTTATGTGTTTATTATTTATTAAAAATACAATAAAAATTAGAATAATATTTTTTATAATTAATTTACATTTTTTATAAAATATAAATACATAAAATTAAGAAAAATAAATTTAAAATAAGTAATTTAATACATTAAATTACTTGCAAAAATATTTTATCATAGATGACGTTATTTCTCTTTGAGTTCTACATGGAAGTTGTAGATCCAATGGAGATGTATAACTTTCATTTTTCCCATTTTGTTCTAATTTGACTTCCTTTTATTTCTTTTTCTGTTTATTGTATTTTTTATAATTATCTTAATTTTCATTGGATCACGTGGTCCCATCTTAGTGCACCATGTGGCCTCCGCCTCTTCTTTGATGTATGTTGCCTTCCGGTACGTTAGATCATTAGATCCAATGGCTCGAAATCTTTTCCCCTACATCCAGTCCACCTGTGCCAAGGGACGCGTCTCTTCACGCCCGTACGATTTCTCTACTTTTTCCCAACTTCCTCATATGCTATATCTGTCCAACTCCATAACCATTCTTCCCCTTGATCATTCACCATCTTCTCCTAGGTGGATGCCATCCTCATCTCCCTTGTGTGCTCTTATGTTCAGTAGTAGAAACCTCCCTCCAAACCACCTGGAACCTACACTCCTTCTTCCTCAAAAGCCCTATGTCGTCACTTGAGGTGGTTTTCTGCCACTTCGTGTGACTTCTCCAAGCATCATACTAACCTTTGTGATAAAGATAGATAGAGAGTGTGTGCGAAGAATGAGAATCGATCGCCGACGAGTTCCTTGGTATCGTTGGCCATGTTGTAGGTTGTTGAGATGATGCTTGAGCTCAGCTTTACAACTTGAAACCTAAAGCGAGGACCGGTGCTCTTCAAGCTCCAATCTAGTCATGTTTCCATTCTACTTCTCGTCTTCTCAGTTCATCCTATTCGAGATAACTTCGTAACTTTACTACCTTATATGTTTCTCTTTTTCTCCTCACATTTTTGCACATTAATTGTGCATCATAAAAATGTCCACATTACCCAGTAGTTATCCCAACCCTCGTGCAAACATCATCTACCTCCATCTAGTTCTTCATCTTCGTGATCACTCAACTCCATTCCTTCCTCTTGCATAAAAGAAGGACCCAAGTATATTCCCTCACCCAATTCAACCCTCCATTCTACCTCAAAAGCATCCCAGTAGATTCGTAGAAGTTTTGGCTTCTTCCTCTAACACCTCACGTGACAAACAACATTTAATGATCAGAAAATTGGTCGAATTCCATTCTCGACATTACCCTACTGAGCAACTTCATCGGCAGGGCCTCCCAGCATATGTTTGAACCTCATCATGCCATCGTCCTCTTCTACACGACTCAAGGAAGGTCTTGCAACCTCCAGACTTAGTAGAGGTGCTTGGAGTAGTAGATCGAGCCCCATTGGAGCTCCACGTGAGGTATGCCTTCTGTAGAGGAGGGGGAAGAACACAATGCATAGATGTCATTCCATCTGGATCCCAAGATCAGATCTAACAGTGGACATTCACTCCGACCCTCCAATCGAAGCAATGTTTCAAGCCCAAGGATCGGACCGACCAAGCAGTCACTAGCGACCAATGCGTGGCCGAAGAAACCGCCATCAGAGCCTCCCCAGGTCACAAGCAACAAGCATGTGACATTGATTAATTTGGAAAGAAGCCTAGATAACTCTTTAGAATTGCATATAAGTCCCGCCTTCTAGAAAAATTGCAAACATGCCCTAGCGGGTTTGTGTAATTGTATTTTGCTCAATTTTGGAGCTTTTTTTAATAAAATAAAACTTGTTTTCCTGCATTTATGCCCCTGCCTTATTGTACTAATAAGTTGTGAACCGTTAATTCATTTTTTTATGAAATTAGTGTTGTTGGAAAGGTATTTTTGTGCTCTTTAATTTAATAAATAAATCAATGATCTGATTGATAGAATTTTTCATTAATGTTAGAGGGCTAATTTTGATTATTTACTCCTTTTATTGATTGAATATATATATATTCTAATTAAGGTTGAATTGCTCTCCTCTGGACATTGATCGATCAATATTTAATTAATTAAATTCGTAAGTGTTTATTTTATCTAATCAAGAGCATACTTTTATGTTGTATTTCCTTGTGAATATATTGCATCGCTATTTGTCATTCAAAAAAAATTTAATAAAACTTGTTAAAATGTTTCATCTCTTTGTGTTAGTTTGCATTGTGCTTATCATAGAACCTAAAAATTACTTAAATAATTAGTTGACTCCTAAATTAAATTAGTTAGTTGTGTGTGGTGTTCAACTCTAGACCTGCCCAGGTACAAATTAAAGCTAAGAACTCTTCATGGAGATCTTATCAACGTTTTGTTATTTATTGAATGGCCCATGCTACAATGAGAGCATATTATTATTAACGATTGAAGATTCATCAGATGGTGTCGCTACCGCGAGCGCGGTAAATTATTTGATTATATTAAGTGTTGATTATTAATTTTTGTGATTTCTAGAGCTTCTTGGTTAAGTTCATATTATTTGTTGTAGTGTTATTTTTGTATTGATTTTCTCGATGATAGGTAGCTATCTAATTATCTGAATTTATTTTAAGAATATATTTGACACTCTTATTATTTTATAGTAAGGATCACAGAGCAGACGAATCCCAAAAGACCACGAAAGCGAGGAGCTTTAAGCTTCAGGTGTCGAGACCGCACAGCAATTGACTTAGAAGAAGCTTTAGCTGATTAAATAGCATTCGCGTCATACTTTGTTGAGCATCATTTGTGTAAGTTGTTATGTAATTAATTTGTAATTAATTTACCAATTTACAATGGTTCTCAATTGAGTTCTTGACTATGCAAAAAAGGCCTCTTATTTATTTTTTATTAATTATGCAGTTATGTTGAGAGTGATTCTCGACTTGAGAGATGATTTAGATCATGTCACCACACATAAAATAGATATATCTTAGGTCTATTTTGCTTGATCTATTTTGTAATTTAGGAAACACCATTTGATCTCATAAGATTCACAATAGCAAAAATCTTAGGATATTAATTGAGACGCATATTCTATCTAGACAAATTTAATTGAATTCTTCATCGCTAATAGAACTCATGTTTAGGTGTTGCTTTCTCGACTTGCATCATATAGTGTTATATTTATAAATTCAATCTTGGATCCACAAGGAGAGTTGGGAATCACTGTAAGTATTCGTAAATGACTGCATTCATCATCGATTTTCGAGTGCATTACATTTTTTCATCTTCTCCCTCAGTTTTTGTAATAAGGAAAAAAGAAAAAAATGAAGTACATGTTAGGCGATTCTTTTGTGTTCTGCTAATTTAATGTGATAACCAACAAATAAAATTGGGACTAAATTAAAGCAAGTTGACCTAAATAATCTGTAATAAAATTCACCTTGTATTATGGGCAGTAAAACCCTCATTGTATGCAAGTACTTACCCCTAAATAGAGTGGATGAAGATGGATACCCAAGGTTAGAGCCCAAAACCCCAAACATCAACCCTAAGTCTCCAGATCCGACTTTTATGGATTTTGGGAGCTGCAATGGTTGCCTCCGACTTTAAAAACACATTTTGGTTGTCTGCATCTATAAGTTCCGTTTGGGGTGTGATATTGAACTTAGCATCCCAAGAAGGTCACTCCATTGATTTAGGGCTTATAGGACATCAACTGTGTGTAGTAGGAGACTCCATGTGTTCTTGAACAAGATTACTTGAATCATCAACTAAAATTGCCAAGATAAAAATAAATCGAACTCTTACGACTTTCACATTTTGAGTTGGTGAATCTATTCAGAGGAGTTTATTTGCATTATATTGTGTGAGTTGATTCCTCATATTTACGTGCATCCTAGTACTAACATATTTTGAATCGAGCATGCTTAATTTTTTGTTAACCTCCTTAAATTTAAAGATGGATAACTGGCTAGATTTTTATCCAGACTTCGTGAACCTTTCATTGAACCATCCAAATATCACATCTTCTAAGGTCCAACTACCTCCTTCCCTTGGAACATCCCAGATCTGAAATAACCCCTATTTCAGTCCGATGTATAATTATTCATTCTTAGGGAGCGGTTAGATCCCAGAGGATCCCTTCTTTTCTTCTCTTCTCATTGAGGAAGATCATTGCATTGGTAAGATTGAATCGATTTCAATGTCTTCATCAAGATCTCATCCAATCTACTTGTTGATAAAGGTCTAGAAGATCCACTCACAATGCCTCGCAAGAAATAAAATGGAAAGGAGGAAGAATGAGATGACCCAATGCAAATGGTACTGGCTAGGCTAGATTCTGAACAGAATACATCATTATGAAGAGTACATATTGGCCAGTTGAATCTGCAATTAGATGCACCAATGGATGCAGCGTATAACCCTGGACAATACCAAATGACAAATTGGTTGAGTCTTGTTGAACCGGAAGTTGAAAACGAGTTGAAGCCTGATTGGTCGTTGAGTACGTGTTTTCCTTCTCTTCTCGGCTCCCTGAGTAGAAATCCTCGAATGGTTGCCTCTCTTCCTCTTCCTCTGAAGACTCCTCAGGTAGAGCTCTAGAGTTGCCCCTCCTCGTGTCCCTTGCCCGGTCAGGTACGGTCACGATCCTTCCGCTCCGGAGTGACATGTGGTTAGCCTCGTCACATGAAAGAATCTCATGTTCAGATCTAGGAGATGCTGAATAATATACCTGACCAAAGTGCTGCTGAGAACTAGATCGGTTCAGGCTATTGGGGTTAGCCTGAAATTAGGCTGGGATTGAGGTAAAGGGTGCAGTATGCTCGCCTCACAATCTGGACAGGCTGTTGACATCCACCCGTAAGTCGTGAATTTTGTTCTTGTAGGAACAGAGCTCGTCGAGTATCTATTGTTGAATATACATGGGACTAGACGTAGAAGGAAGGGGATAAGACTGGAACGAATAACAAGAAGACTGGCCCTGCTGCCCAGGGTACTGCCTCTGTTGCTGCTGGGGTGTCTGCTGAAATTGTGGGGCCTGCTGGCCCGCCTGGTAATGACCTTGTTTGCAGTACTGTTGGTACTGCTGTCGTTGCTGCTGGGGTGGCTGGAAACCAAGGCTCTGTTGTGAAAGAGGTGGTGTATGGTACGGTGTTGTGAAAGGTCAGGGGGTGCTGGTTGGTCTGTCGGTCCACTGTACTTACTTGCCTTATAGGGTCCTGAGTATACCATATTCAATTCACCTCCCAAACCGACGGAGGCTCCTCCTGAACTTTATCTGCTAATGAAGGTGGATGCTGGAAAGAGTGGGCATAGGACTGGTCCTGCTCCCACGGCTTGGGTTTCCTTGACACCAACTGCTCCTGAACATTGTAAACTCGGTATACATGAGTAGAGGGAGCAGTCACAGCAGGTATCATTATCTTAGATACCTTATCAGTCAACTCCTCCATTTGTTTTTGAATTTTGGAGACGCTCCAGTCCAAATCATCAATTCTCCTTTCAATCCTCTCGACTATAGTAAGCTTGTACGTAAGGAGTCCCATGCTAGGGATCACATCCGGAGAGAGATCGACTACAGCTGATTTTCCCCCTCCAAATGAGAGTGAACTGGGGGACGATGTATAGGCCATGTTGGCCATCTATGAGCGGCTGGTTTCAGCCATTGATGAATCTCCATTTCATCACCTTTATTCTATCATTTTGGCCTTAAAACCCCCAGCAAATGCATGTAAATAGCCTCAAATTGTACATAATAGCAACCATTCTTTATTGTATTAATTATACAGAAAATAAGGTTTTTAATGCTAAAATTATAGAATAAAGAGAAGAAAAGAAAAAGGAATAAAATATTGAAAATATTTTATGACCCTAACCCCGAGACCAAGGCCAGCATGGAATTGGTCGACAAGGAATAAAGTAGGGGGAGATAAGGGCCAAGAGTACAATAAATACCTCATTTATTTATTCATCCATTTATGCATTTTTGATACCTATTTTGTATATAATTATTTATTCATCAAATAGAGAAACTTTGTACATCAAAGTTGTAGATAATAATGTAAATAAAATTACAAAATTGAGTTTGTATAAAAATAAGACTTAGTGTACATTTTTATACGCAGAATAAAAAGGCAAAATCTCAACTTCACAGACCCATATCTTGCAAATAAAAACTCCAAACCACCCAAACTCACCTTTAATTGTATATAGTATTCCAAGAACTATTTTATAAAATTGGTTTCATGATTTTTGGAGTCCATCTGTGGAAGTTAGGTTTTTAGCCCTTCTTGTACATAATACCTGATTAAAATATTCATTTTATTCAATAATCATTATTTTTATAAATTCATATTTTTAGAATTTTGTAAATAATGTATATACTACATGTACATATTGAGATTAAAAGAAAACTAAAAAGAATTTGTGAAATAAAATAAGTCTATGTATCACATAGGCAAAATACCTATGTTAAGAATGTATATAAATAAAAGGGATTTATATTCTTTGATTCTTTATTCATTTATATTTTTATAATAATGTATATATTATATATATCTTATTAAAAATACAACTCCATAATAAAAACACATAAAATCCATTAAATAAATAAAATATACATAATATATAGGTAAAATACCTATAAGTATACTTACATATACACAAACACATTTATCTAAAAATATAAATAAACTCATAAAAATTAAATAAAAATATATTTATACTCACAAAAATAAGTTATAAATTTATAAAATAAGAAAATAAAATAATAAAATAAAATAAACAAAATACAAAATAAATGTATATAAATATACTTATAAATACCATATTTTAATAAAACCGTAATAAAATACTTCAAAAAAATAAATAAAAATGGTAATTAAATACTACATTAATTTATAAATGTTTTTTATTTTATATGAAAAATCTAATTAATTCATTTATTATGTTAAATAAATCGGTCAACTTCTTGTTGACGTGGACCAATCAGACGCCTGCGTTTGTTGACCGGTCGGTCAACTGCGCCCCCAAGCGCCTGACCTGACGTGAACTGTCTTTTCCCCTATTTTCATGCCTTTTTCCTAGGCGTCCCTTTCATCCATCGCCCACGAATCCTTCACGGATTTTGTTCTCTGATCATCCAAGATTCTCGCCGTCCTATTGGATCCCTTGTACATACCACCGATTCTTCAATAATCGCCGGTCACTGGGGGTCCCTTGGATTGTGTATAGATAAACCCTCCTCCTTCTCCGCCGAATTTGGCAAATTTCACCCCCTTCTTTGTGCTTGAGAGATCTCCTGGCGAAGCCCTCGTGACAAGAGGCGCTTCCCAGCACCTCGATTCGGCCGGAGATGGAGGAACTTTTGTCGCGGTGGCGCTCCGGCGGCCACCTTGCTCCCCGACGGCCACCCTACTCCCTGGCGGCCCCCAGGTATAAGAGCTGCGCTTTTACTTGTTTTAGATAGGTTTTAGTTTCATCATTTCATTTCTGTCTTTAGATTAGCGTTTAATAATTAGACTTAGCGTAATTTAGGCGATTCGTAGTTCGCCGGAGCTTTGCTCCGGCGAGCTTTTTACAGTGCCCTCGCCATGTTCCGACCACCTTTTCACCTCCATTTCTATACCCCTTCATTTCCCTACGCCCCAGGCACCTCCGTTCACCCAGATCTCCACCAGATCTGGAGATCAGATCTCCTCTTCCGCCTCTCGCCAGAGATCACCGCCCCGCACCCCCTTTCGCTCATTTAGACCCAAATAAGGCCTGCAGCCCTTTGTTTTTGTGCGTTGAGCTTTCTTGCAGGTGCTAGAGGACAAAGGACCCCCGTTGGGGTCGATTCGATTCTTCTGCAGGTACCTGGAGCTCGCCATCTTCATCGACCTCGTTGGACCGTTCCGGTGAGCCTCCGGCTCCCCTGAGTGCTCCAGTCGACAGAGTCGAGCCCCAGGAAGCTATTTGGACCATCAGATGCCCGAGGGAGCGCCGGACGAGAGAGCATCACCGGATCGAAGGTCGGGGAAGGGGGAGTTCTTCCCTGTTCTTCGTGCCTTCGCCTTCACCGTCCGATCGTGGTCCCAGCCCAGTTCAGATCCCAGCCGTTGGATGGAGCTCTGCATTCACCGTCAGATCACGGGGCTGATCTAATCTCAGCCCTCCATCAGCGAAGCGTCATCGGGCGAGTAGGTGGCGACGCGTGTCAAGTGGAGAACGCTAAACCGTTGGATCGCGCGCCTTGTGGGGGTAATTTGCATATCCATCCCCCGTTTTATTTTGTATTTATTATTTAATTCTGTAAATAATCTTGCACGTTATAAAATAATTGTAAATTTTGCAGTAGGACCCCTGAGTTTCTTGAAATTACATTTAGGTCGTTCCGCGCCTCACGTACAGTCCCACGTGAGGCGCGTGAAAATTGCATGTAACCCCTGGCGGGTTTTGGATATTGTAAAATAGTTCTAAAAGTTTAAATAAATGTTTATTCCTGTTTATTCCTGTTGTATTTTTGCACCGATGCCCCTGTTACTTATTTTATTTGCAAAAATACCCCTGCCAGGCTGTTTTATTTTTGTGTCTTTTATCTAATTATTAAAAATACCTATGAGGCGTCTAAAAATCCACAAAAATTAGGATAGGTGCTCCATGCCATGCTTGTTCATGCCCATATTTTATTTCGCATTTTTTGCATTTTTCCTAATTATTAAAAATGAAATAGAAGCCATTTGTTGCACTGTCTAAATTAGAAAATACAAAAAAATTAGAAAATGTTTTTGAAAAATCCCAAAAAGAATATATATGGTATAATTATATATATATTGAGTTCAGAAATTGAAAAACCCTAAAAATATGAAAAAGAAAATTAAAAAAATCAGAAAGCCCCAAAATCCAAAACAAAATAGAAAAATCCTTAAAAAGCCCAAAAATATGTTTTTTTCTCTTTTATAATTATCTATATATTATTATTAATATATTAAAATTAATTTGGGAATTTTTGGAGTTTATTTTATATTTTTAAAATCCCAAATTATATTCGGCTAATTATTTAGTCCTATATTGTGGACATTTTTGAAATTAAAAATACATAAAAATTAGAAATATTGCAAAAAAATATAACAAAAAAATTAGAAAAATATTAAAAAGCTAAAAAAAATTATAACTATACATATTTTAAGTATTTATATTTATATATATACATATTATATTACTCCTCTCTCTCTTCTTATATATATATATCTTTATATATATATATGTCTTATATATATATCTATCTATTTATATTATATAATTAAAAATATTAAAAGAAAATATAAAATATATATATAAAATATAAAAACAAAATAAAAATTATAAAAACAAAAATATAAAAAAAATTGCAAAACCCAAAACCCACTAAAACAATAAAAGGACATGAACCAATGATTGAATAATTGAATGATACATTACATACAACCATTCGCCTCCCAATGTTCGACCTCTACCTGTGCTTACACCTATACACATTTGCATGTAGAGTTATAATAAATTTTAACTCCACATTTTTGGATATTCATTGCATATATTTATTGTGGGTTAATTGTTGATTGATTTGGGGATTTTGTCTGAGGTCAACTCTGCGACTGTCTCTCCGCCTTGTGGAAAGATACGATCTCGGCTGAATCCCCTGTCATCAAATGGCGCCGTTGTCGGGGAGGCAACGGATTTTGTATGATTTTGTGAGCATATCTGTCTATTTATTCAATTGTTTGCTCATGTCCTTGATTTATTTATTTATTTGGTTTTTATTTCTATTTGATATTATTTGATTGATTGTTCTGACCATCTCCTTTCTTTGTCTGTGATGCGAGGGACCACCGAGCGAAGGAGGACCTCTTAGGAGGACCTAAGCACCCAAGCGAGGTGGAGTTGGCTGTTCTATGCCAAGCCAACAGGAGAGAGCATCCATGACACATGAAGGAGAATTTTTGAAGACAGTCTCCATTTTCATGCATTTTATTTTATTTTAATATGTATATTTATGTGAGAGAGTGACCCTTAGAATTTTGTAATAATACAGGACTCTCACAGGTACACTTCGACTCCCGAGGTCCATTGCTCGAGGGATTGTTCCCTTGGGGGCCTCGATGACTTGAACTCTTTTTCTTTTCTTTTATTTTATTTCATTTTTATTATTTTGTGTGAATTAGCCTTAGCTTAGGAGTTTCTTGCTCGTAGAGTTAGGTCCAAACACCCTAATATTTGCATGTACCTATAGTTCGCTTTGGACCTAGATCAAACTCTAAACAGCCGCTCATTTATCTCTTAGCCTTTGTGCCACAGCGAGCCCCTCAAAGCGCTTTCTCCTAAGCTCAAGTGTGTTGAGCACAGAGGAGGGGTGAGCCAATACCGGACTTTTTGAGGCTAGAGATGAATGAGCGACTTGTGGTGCTTCACGATAATAGCAATTTCTGAACCTAGGGCGATTTCTTCGGTTTGCATTTGCATATAGCATAGGTTTCAAATTCTGTTATGTATCCCGCATGGAGAGAGCTGGGAGGCACTGTAAGTCTTCTTACTTGGCATGCATCATCGTTTTCCGACTTGCATGGCTTTTCCGATCTTCTCCCTCTGTTTTTGCCAACCTAGGATGCTTAATGGAAATTGGAACCTCGATAGGCACGTGCATTGAAAATACCCAAAAAAAGTGATAACTTAAATAAAATCGGGACTGCTAACTCTATTGGACTTAAAAATAAAAAAATGGATTTCTTGTCTTGGGGAGATAAACCCCCTCATTGGATGCGTTTTAAATGCTTACGTACACACTAAGGAGTAGAGCCCAAATCCCATCAGAGCCTCCTAAGTGATTGTACAATCTTTGTGATCCCACCTAACTCTAAAATCGAAAAGATAAATGACTGTCACCTGATGGTCCCCACTGTGTTGAGTAGGTGAATTGGGAGTTTGCCTTGTGTCTTGATTGTAACTTGGAGTTCGCTATGTTTTTCATTCATTACTAGAGTAGTCGGACCCGCCCGTGTGAGTCATGCATTTTTTTATCTTTGAGTCTCTCTACCTCTCTTATACATATATCTCTTCATCTTGCATCGAGTCGTAATATTGGCGCTTGAGCTCAATCATTCTTCGCCAAGTCCTTTGTGTCCCGCTTCTTCACCATCTTCTATGTATCCATCGTACCATCTTCTTTGGTTCGAGGAGAGACCGCTCTTCGGACCGCAATTTTGACGGTGTTCCCGCCATGTGTGGAACACCCAATTTTGTCTATGTCTCGATTTTTCTCTCCCGCCCTCCTCGTGCCCTCTGTATCACTCTTCTACACCCATGATATTGGCACGCCCGCTCAATCAGCTTCTCCACCCCATTGTGTACCTTTCTTATCCATCTTCCTCGTGTCCCCCGTATCACCTCTCCCTTTCACCCGGGAATACTGTGCATATTGATGAAGCCCTCATCGAGGATTATTCATACAGATTATTGGTGTAGGCCGGGCCCATGATGTTGAGGCTGCTGAGATCGATTTGGTGGATTTGTCTTTGATACATGCATATGGGCTTCTTGAGGATTTTTGTTGATGCATAGAGCATAGGTGTGGGGCATTATTGAGGAATATTAGTTCTCGCACATCGGATTGAGGATGTGATATGATGCGATGGTGATGATTTCATGAGTATTGATTGATCTATCTATATCGAGGTTCCACCCATCTTGATTTTGAGGATTGAATGATTATTCTGATCTGGATTGCCTGGTAAAGGTGTGCAGATCCGACATGATCTCTCATCATCCTATTAGACCCATCCTTGATCTCCTGACTCTCAAGTCCACCCTAGCACTTAGAGGATTCCTGACAATTTTTTGTGCCATCTCAGCAGATTGGATTGATCCAAGGGATGTTTGGTGGCTGACATGATTATTTTCTCCCTTGCATGATCTTATGCCCTCCAAATGATGGAGTGATTTATTGGTTTTGAGGACCTGAGATGACTTGCCAGCATTCCCATGGCCTACATTGATATAGCTCGCATTACTCTCCAAGGACTATCTGTGGGAGGATGCGATAACTTCTAGGACTGCGGTTTCATTCACTGCTTGGGTCGCCATTGTGATGGGACATGGAACCGAGTTAGATGATATGCTTGATTGGCCTTCCCCTGTGATTGTGTACTTGACCTGTCAGTACACGAGGCCAATATATTAGACTCATCTGAGTCTGCTCTTCTTGACGGTCCTCGCAAGACAAAGCTCCACTTTTCTTATTATTCCATGCCTAGTTCATAGCTCCCCGAGGGTTATCTGCGGGAGACTATGACATATTTCAGAGCTGATTGGTATCTTCTGTTGGTAGCCGCCTTGTCGACTACTGAGACCACTATGTGGATCCGTCTGATGGATCCAGCTCCTTTGAGCCCGCTCTCCTTGACGACCCTCAGAAGGGTGAGCTTTTGTTCTGATTATTCATTGACTAGCATGTACTACTCCCCGAGGGTTATCTGCGGGAGGGTACATCACCTTGTAGGTACTCGGCTTCATTTCTGGTGTCTCCTATCTGTGGGAGCACGAAGCCGAGTCTTTTGAGCTTCTTACCCGGTCTCCTCCCTGGTTGTGTCTCCTATCTGAGGGAGCACGGAGCCGAGTACTCTGATTATTCTCTGATTTTGCTCACCTTGAGGACCCTCGCAGGAGTGAGCCACATATGGTGCTGCTCGGTATATTCTTTTGACGTTCAGATTATATCACCACCGTGCATCACACAGTCTCATACGGTTTATTTCATATCTATCTGAGGCTCTGATTGACCGGAGGAGTTTGTACTGCTCTTTCTTCCTCCCGGTCTTACGGTATCGGCTATATTCCCCCATGATGACCATATGAGCCGTTCATCTGCTTCATGCTACCGGACCCGATATCCAAGTTTCTGATCTGATTATCCCCGGTAGCCGACACCCACATGACTGTAAATCAGGGTGTCTTTTCACCTTCTGACTGCGTCCTCGTTCTCACATGGAGACGATGATGGGAGTACGGTAGTCGCTTGTCAGATACCGTCCTGTACTTCACCGCTTGTATATATGTGTGCCTTTTTCATCCTTTTTCCCGTATGTTTTAGTGTACCCCAGATCTATCGCCATATCTTTGTGTCTACACTTAGGACGTACCTTGTCCTAAGTATAGGGGGGTACACACCAAGTTGTTCTTTCGTCGTTCAGTTTCGTCACTCCTGTTGTTGCCTATACCTAGGGATATCTCACCCTAAGTATAGGGGGAGTGATGCGTATATTCTACACGATCTTTTCATATCTCTTCTTTTCTTCTTTTCTTCTTTTCTTTTTCTATCTTCTGTATCTAAATAAAAGGTGTCGCCCCTTTGTGTTAGTTTTCTGTACTTAGGACGTATTTTGTCCTAAGTATAGGGGGGATGCACCCCTGATTTGTTAATTCTTTGATCTGTTTATTCCCACCCTTGACCCTCCCTGCTTTGTATACAGTCTGCTATACTTAGGATTACTTGATCCTAAGTATAGGGGGGAGCGGTCAACTTCTATTTCCTTCATCTCTTATTCGTATATTCTTTAGACTTGTCTATACTCAGTACGAGTTATGTCTTCTCTTTTCTTTTCGATCTATGAGGACATAGCTCAAGCTAAGTATAGGGGGGTCGTATATACTATGTATATACTTTAGCCATAACTCGTACTTTCGTAATAATATGGCTAATAATTCTTTAAAATTCATTAAAAACCCTGAATAAAAATGTGATTATTCCTCGAATTCTTTTTGTATATACTGATTAATAAATCAGGTGAAAATGTTTTTTGCAAAATGTTTAAAAAATTGTTTGAAAATCATTGTGAACATTTATTGAAGACTATTTTGAAAACGTTTTGTTACATATTTTCAACCTGTGTAAAAATGTGTGGCTTGTAAAAATTTATTTTCTTTGTGTGGAATAAAACGTTTGCAAAATGATTTTTCAAATGTGTGTACATGTTTGTAAAAATGATTGTAAAAATTATTTTGGACTATAGTTTTCAAAAATTATTTGAAAATATTTGTGTCAAATAAGTTTGAGGAATAGTCACATATGATAAATAACTAAAATAATATATATATTATAAATAAAAATAAAAATAAACCAAATTCTTTAATAAGTGTACATATATACCTATAAATAAAAACTAAATTATAAATTCTTAATTCTTGTAAAATAAAGCGGCACGCCCGTATAAATAGTTGTACATATCTTACATTTTGAGTACCCAAATTATTCTATTTGCAAAAATTCTTTGTGTAAAAATTTATCTCTTTGATTTCAAAACTCTTTGAAAAATTGCATTATTCTTTGCATATTTGTAATTAGCATTTACATAGCATTCCTATTCTTTCATTAAGCTTGATAATTGAACTAGTCCAATAAAGTCGAAGATTGGAGCTTGGTTGGATCTTACTGCACCTAACTGCACTAGAACCTTATGGGAACTAGGTTTAAGGTACTTCAGGTCTATGCAGACTTAATTCTTTGAGAAATCAAGGCTGGGTTCAAGTCACCTGAGTGGACTAACTAGAACTTTTCGAAACACACGTATGACTCTTGCCGACCGTGACCTAACTTGGACACTTGCACCTTTCACTTGGCTCAACTCAGTTGGAGTGATGAGGGGGTTGGATTTGCCATTCTAAGAGGCACACGGGTGGAAACATTCGTCCTCGTCTAGGGAGGAAAGTGCACCCCAACCTGGTCCAATAGCCATGAGGTCTAAAGACAGGAGAGTGTGGGTTGCAATAATGCTTCAAAAGAGGGATAGTCTTCTGGCTCAAGAGGAAAAAGTCCTTATGTAAATGCTGCTGTAAATAGTATGTTGAAAAAAAAAAGAGAAACTCCAAAAAAGTGGACAGGCTTGTAAATAAAAATAAAAATGCCTGCCGGAGTATGTATATATGTTGCATAGAAAATAAACAAGCTTGAGCATCAAAGTTATACCATGTGAGCCTACAGCTGGATGACTTGACTACACTGGTCTTGCATCCCAGGATAGGTAGCTACACTGGCTACCATCCATTCTTTTCTCTACCTCCTCCTCTTGAGTTGGATGCCACTTGAACTTAGACGGGAATACCCCGCTCCTCGAGGAAAGAGCTGTTGGATTAGGGAATCATTGGGTTGTCATTCTGGAGAAGTCAATCTCTTTGTCATTTCAGTTGGGGAGAGCCACCATCACTTACACGTACAAGTCAGCTTCATAGTCATAAGGGTTTGCGTATGATTTAGGCTAGTTCTGACCAGGCTATTGAGGTGATTTGAACCGAGTTCTGTGACTCTTGAAGGCTGTTGTGTTTTAAATTTGGTTCCCTACCAGGTTCCACACACATTTTCACATCAAGGTCTAACCTAAGCTCCAAACTTTGATTTTGTACAGATGAGTTTAATAATCATGATCAATTCAATTTATTCTTTAAATTCTTTATTTTTGATTTTTCTTTTCTTCTTATTCTTTGTTCTTTTGTACTTATTGCATAAGTATTTGCTAGGGACTAGCAAAGGCAAGTATAGGGGGGTGATGAATCTCCATTTCATCACCTTTATTCTATCATTTTGGCCTTAAAAACCCCAGCAAATGCATGTAAATAGCCTCAAATTGTACATAATAGCAACCATTCTTTATTATATTAATTATACAGAAAATAAGGTTTTTAATGCCAAAATTATAGAATAAAGAGAAGAAAAGAAAAAGGAATAAAATATTGCAAATATTTTATGACCCTAACCCCGAGACCAAGTCCAGCATGGAATTGGTCGACAAGGAATAAATTAGGGGGAGATAAGGGCCAAGAGTACAATAAATACCTCATTTATTTATTCATCCATTTATGCATTTTTGACACCTATTTTGTATATAATTATTTATTCATCAAATAGAGAAACTTTGTACATGAAAGTTGTAGATAATAATGTAAATAATGTTACAAAATTGAGTTTGTATAAAAATAAGACTCAGTGTACATTTTATACACAGAATAAAAAGCCAAAATCTCAACTTCACAGACCCATATCTTGCAAATAAAAACTCCAAACCACCCAAACTCACCTTTAATTGTATATAGAATTCCAAGAACTATTTTATAAAATTGGTTTCATGATTTTTGGAGTCCATCTGTGGAAGTTAGGTTTTTAGCCCTTCTTGTACATAATACCTGATTAAAATATTCATTTTATTCAATAATCATTATTTTTATAAATTCATATTTTTAGAATTTTGTAAATAATGTATATACTACATGTACATATTGAGATTAAAAGAAAACTAAAAAGAATTTGTGAAATAAAATAAGTCTATGTTTAACATAGGCAAAATACCTATGTTAAAAATGTATATAAATAAAAGGGATTTTTATTCTCTTATTCTTTATTCATTTATATTTTTGTAATAATGTATATATTATATATATCTTATTAAAAATACAACTCCATAATAAAAACACATAAAATCCATTAAATAAATAAAATATACATAATATATAGGTAAAATGCCTATAAGTATACTTACATATACACAAACACATTTATCTAAAAATATAAATAAACTCAAAAAAATTAAATAAAAATATATTTCTACTCACAAAAATAAGTTATAAATTTATAAAATAAGAAAATAAAATAAAAAAATAAAATAAACAAAATAAAAATAAATGTATATAAATATACTTATAAATACCATATTTTAATAAAACCGTAATAAAATACTTCAAAAAAATAAATAAAAATGGTAATTAAATACTACATTAATTTATAAACATTTTTTATTTTATATGAAAAATCTAATTAATTCATTTATTATGTTAAATAAATCGGTCAACTTCTTGTTGGCGTGGACCAATCAGACGCCTGCATTTGTTGACCGGTCGGTCAACTGCGCCCCCAGGCGCCTGACCTGACGTGAACTGTCTTTTCCCCTATTTTCATGCCTTTTTCCTGGGCGTCCCTTTCATCCATCGCCCTCGAATCCTTCACGGATTTTGTTCTCTGATCATCCAAGATTCTCGCCGTCCTATTGGATCCCTTGTACATACCACCGATTCTTTAATAATCGCTGGTCACTGGGGGTCCCTTGGATTGTGTATAAATAAAACCCTCCTCCTTCTCCGCTGAATTTGGCCAATTTCACCCCCTTCTTTGTGCTTGAGAGAGCTCCTGGCGAAGTCCTCGTGACAGGAGGCGCTTCCCAGCACCTCGATTCGGCCGGAGATGGAGGAAGTTTTGTCGCGGTGGCGCTCCGGCGGCCACCCTGCTCCCTGGCGGCCCCCAGGTATAAGAGCTGTGCTTTTACTTGTTTTAGATAGGTTTTAGTTTTAGTATTTCATTTCTGTCTTTAGATTAGCATTTAATAATTAGACTTAGCGTAATTTAGGCGATTCGTAGTTCGCCGGAGCTTTGCTCCGGCGAGCTTTTCACAGTGCCCTCGCCGTGTTCCGACCACCTTTTCACCTCCATTTCTATACCCCTTCATTTCCCTACGCCCCAGGCACCTCCGTTCACGCAGATCTCCACCAGATCTGGAGATCAGATCTCCTCTTCCGCCTCTCGCCGGAGATCACTGCCCCGCACCCCCTTTCGCTCATTTAGACCCAAATAAGGCCTCCGGCCCTTTGTTTTTGTGCGCTGAGCTTTCTTGCAGGTGCTGGAGGCCAAAGGACCCCCGTTGGGGTCGATTCGATTCTTCTGCAGGTACCTGGAGCTCGCCATCTTCATCGACCTCGCTGGACCGTTTCGGTGAGCCTCCGGCTCCCCTGAGTGCTCCAGTCGACAGAGTCGAGCCCCAGGAAGCTATTTGGACCATCAGATGCCCGAGGGAGTGCCGTACGAGAGAGCAACACCGGATCGAAGGTCGGGGAAGGGGGAGTTCTTCCCTGTTCTTCGTGCCTTCGCCTTCACCGTCCGATCGTGGTCCCAGCCCAGTTCAGATCCCAGCCGTTGGATGGTGCTCTGCATTCACCGTCAGATCACGCGGCTGATCTAATCTCAGCCCTCCATCAGCAAAGCGTCATCGGGCGAGGAGGTGGCTACGCGTGTCAAGTGGAGAACGCTAAACCGTTGGGTCGCGCGCCTTGTGGGGGTAATTTGCATATCCAACCCCCGTTTTTTTTGTATTTATTATTTAATTCTGTAAATAATCTTGCACGTTATAAAATAATTGTAAATTTTGCAGTAGGACCCCTGAGTTTCTTGAAATTACATTTAGGTCCTTCCGCGCCTCACGTGCAGTCCCACGTGAGGCGCGTGAAAATTGCATATAACCACTGGCGGTTTTTGGATATTGTAAAATAGTTCTAAAAATTTAAATAAATGTTTATTCCTGTTGTATTTTTGCACCGATGCCCCTGTTACTTATTTTATTTGCAAAAAATACCCCTACCAGGCTGTTTTATTTTTGTGTCTTTTATCTAATTATTAAAAATACCTATGAGGCTTCTAAAAATCCACAAAAATTAGGATAGGTGCTCCATGCCATGCTTGTTCACGCCCATATTTTATTTCGCATTTTTTGCATTTTTCCTAATTATTAAAAATGAAATAGAAGCCATTTGTTGCACTGTCTAAATTAGAAAATACAAAAAAATTAGAAAATGTTTTTGAAAAATCCCAAAAAGAATATATATGGTATAATTATATATATATTGAGTCCAGAAATTGAAAAACCCTAAAAATAAGAAAAAGAAAATTAAAAAAATCAGAAAGCCCCAAAATCCAACAAAAAAATAGAAAAAGCCCAAAAATATGTTTTTTCTCTTTTATAATTATCTATATATTATTATTATTATATTAAAATTAATTTGGGAATTTTTGGAGTTTATTTTATATTTTTAAAACCCCAAATTATATTCGGCTAATTATTTAGTCCTATATTGTGGACATTTTTGAAATTAAAAATACATAAAAATTAGAAATATTGCAAAAAAATATAACAAAAAAATTAGAAAAATATTAAAAAGCTAAAAAAATTATAACTATACATATTTTAAGTATTTATATTTATATATATACATATTATATTACTCCTCTCTCTCTTCTTATATATATATCTCTTTATATATATATGTCTTATATATATATCTATCTATTTATATTATATAATTAAAAATATTAAAAGAAAATATAAAAAAATATATAAAATATAAAAACAAAATAAAAATTATAAAAACAAAAATATAAAAAAAATACAAAACCCAAAACCCACTAAAACAATAAAAGGACATGAACCAATGATTGAATAATTGAGTGATACATTACATACAACCATTCGCCTCCCAGTGTTCGACCTCTACCTGTGCTTATACCTATACACATTTGCATGTAGAGTTATAATAAATTTTAACTCCACATTTTTGGATATTCATTGCATATATTTATTGTGGGTTAATTGTTGATTGATTTGGGGATTTCATCTGAGGTCAACTCAGCGACTGTCTCTCCGCCTTGTGGAAAGATACGATCTCGGCTGAATCCCCTGTCATCAGCCATCTGCTCGAATACCTTCCAGATGGTATCCGATCCTCATGATGTATAGCTGCCTCCGCAGGAAGTGCTCACTAAACCCTGCATCTCATGGTTGAGACCAGTAAAGAACGATTGGACCAAGATGTTGTCATTTAGATTATGATAGGGACACTTTGGTAGGATCTCCTTGAATCTTTCACAAGCATCAGAGAAGGCTTCTTAGGGTAATTGGGAAAAACTTGTATGTGCGTCCTCTTCATGTTAGTCGTACTCAAGGGGTAGAACTTCTTCAGAAATAGGTCCTTGAACTAGGAATACGTGGTGACTGTAATTCCCAAGTTCTTTACCCAGTAGTCATCTTTTCCACCCAAGGCAAATGAAAGGGTTGTGAGCCTAATATAATCCTGGATAACATTAGGATGTCTAAGATTAGTGCAGACAAGCTCGAAGTCCCTTAGGAATGCATATGACTCCTTAGAAGCATTCCCATAAAAGAGTAGCAGTAGGTTCAGAAATATGGCTTCAACTCTAAATCATATGTGGGTTCGGTCGGACTCAAGTAGTTCTGAATTCTATACTGTCCGGGGTTATGCCGCATCCATTGGTGGATTGACCCCAACACTGAGTTGTCCTAACTGAGCTCTGAGAAGTGCGTGTTGCTGCTCAGATGCAACTATATGGCTAGTACCATTCTCATCAGGTCTTCAGGGTGTTCTTTTTCTTCTTCTTTCTTCTTTTGAGGCATTTTTCTTGAAGCTTCTTTAGGTCCTGAATCTACAGTGTGTTCTTCATTAGAAGAGGATTATGAGTAAAGATATTCTCATCGAGGCGAAGGTCTTCCTCTATGTGGTGGGAAGAGAAAAGGGGAATGGTTGGAGAGAACCATCCAGAGAGTGAGTAATCCAGGGCTAAAGAGGGTCATGAGTCCATGTTGGCCCAAGTTGCGCTTGGACCTTTGAAGACATACTTTTCGGTGGGTTCAACGAGATATTCGCAAAGTTCGAATAAATATCCCTCAAATTAGTCATCTTCGATGTCAAAAGAACCGATTAGAAGACGATATTCAATGAGGAACTAGTTCTATGATGCACGTAAAAGTACGGAGTAAACTCACACAATACAAATACAATTCAACCCCTTAATTTCACCAACTCAACACGTGATGGTCGTAAAGGTTCGGCCGAATTATCTGGTCAATTCTAATTGGTGATAAATACAATCTTGGAAAGATT
Organism: Ottelia alismoides; assembly: GCA_037367405.1. Taxonomy (NCBI): domain Eukaryota; kingdom Viridiplantae; phylum Streptophyta; class Magnoliopsida; order Alismatales; family Hydrocharitaceae; genus Ottelia; species Ottelia alismoides. The sequence goes on from JAZKJV010002739.1 coordinate 785,672, forward strand.
AACGAGCTGTTAGGTGCTCGTATTTTCCTACACACTGGCCCGGTTCTTATGACTAGTTGGACCTACTTTCAGCCAGTATAGGAGTAAGTGTGGACTGTATAAATATGGCTACCCATTTCTTGAGGACTAAGGTGTCCTCTAAACCTTCCACTCTGCTAAGGAAATCCGGACCGTTTACCTGCTCCCTGTATATCCTCACTGAAAAGTAACAAATTGCCTAAAAAGAAAGAACCTGTAGTATGTAAGAAATCATGGCTTGGCTCTATCCTAGGGTCGTCTCTCCCTCACTTGCAAGTAAATAAAATAATGAGGGCTTTATGCACCCATGAACAAGGATTCTTTTTATCCCATTTTTTTTAAATCGACATGCTCAATTAAGTCCCAATTTTAGAGTTAGGTTATCACTTGAAATTTATCTGAACACAAAAACACATCTACCATTCAGTCCCAATTTTCTTTTCGACCTTAAGTTGTAAAACAAGAGGGGAATCAAAAACTAGAATGCAAACGTGAAACGATGATGCATTCTCAAATGAAGGTATACTTACAGTGAAACCCACCATTCTCTGTGCATTATGCAAAACTGAATTTTGAAAGTTACACTAAATGCATGCAGAACGAAAAAACCACACCTAAACAAGGAAAGAATTAATTTAATTTGAGCTAAGTAGTGCATTTCTATGTACATCTCATTATGAATCATATCATATGTGTGAATTTTGTAAGATATGTGTGGCCTATAATATGAAGGGCACAAAAAATTTTGATGCTACACTGTCGTGTGCCTATCCTTAAATTCACCACTCAAGTCGAGCCCCACACTCCCCGGAGAGTGAAATAGGTCTTGACACACCACAAAATAATGTCTAAGTCTTTTTACAAGTGCGAGCTCTCAAACAAGAGCTGTTGTAAAGGAGCAAATTAACTAAATTATTACAACATGATAATTACAAAAAAATTACAAAAACGCTCTCAAAAATAAATTAAATATCCTCGCTCTTCAGCAGTTGATGTGCGTCACATCCGTCGACCTTCGATGCACTCCAAGTCCATCGACCCTCGTAAGGAAAATAAAATTTATGTAAGAGAGATCAACAATAAAATATACACATAAATGAGCAGAAAAATAATTGCAAGAAAAAATGGAATAAATACATGGTGTCTTGGGGGTCAGACTACCCGAGTGAGAGAAAACTTAAATCTAATTTTCAAAATTTATCCCTAAGCCGTTTGCCTCCCCGACAATGGTGCCATCTGACGGATCGCTGAGCAAGTGGTTTATTTTGGAGTTCATACGGAGCGAAAATTTGGCTGGGAAGTTGGACTTTATGGCTTTTTATCTTTTGGTTATAGGAGTATTTATTTGAGATGAAATTTATTTTATATTTTTGTATTTTTATTTACATTTTTATAAATAAGATAGAAAAGAATTAGCCAAAAATGAGTTGAAATAAAATTAATAAAAATTCATGATGTTTTGGGCTATTTACAGGTGAAAAACTCCTTTAATTTTGCGACTTTTTATTGTTACTTCATTTTGTTCAATCTAATATACAATAATTAGTGTGTTTTGTTTACCAGAGTCATTTTGTTAATTTATTGATTTTATGGACATTTATTTGGGATTTTACTCAGGGATTTTGCTAAGATCAAGATATTGAGATGATGAATCGCATATTCATCACGGCAATTTTTGAGTTTGTTGCCTCATTTTCACGGGATGCACACGAGGAACCATATGCATTCCTTAGGGACTTTGAGTTAGTCTGCTCTAACCTTAGGCATCCTATGGTTTGCAAGACTATAGTAGGCTCAAAGCCCTTTCTTTTTCATTAAAAGATAAGGCAGATTATTAGATTAAGAACATGGGGGCAGTGTAACTATCTGTGATCAATTCAAGGACCTCTTCTTGAAAAAGTTCTACCCTTTGAGTATAACTAACTTAATGCACTCACGCATCACGAGTTTCTCCCAACTTCCCAATGAAGCGTTCTATGATACATTGGAGAGGTTTAAAGACATCTTGCAGAAGTAGTCTTGTCATAATTTATAGACATTTATCTTGGTTTAGTCAATTTATTGCGGTCTTAACCCTAATGTGCAGGGTTGGTTAGTGTTGCTTGTGGAGGTAGCTACACATCATGTGGTGCGGACACCTGTTAGAAGGTGTTCGAGAGAACGACTGAGACAAGATGAGCACAGACCACATGCAGAGCTCATATAGAGACCCACCTACCCCTCTTACCTATAGGAGGATCGAGGGCTATAGTTGATCCTTCTGACATGTGTATCAAAGCAAAAAAATTAACAGTCATAAAGAGGATCGACAGGAGGATGGATGAATTGGATAGCAACTTATCCAAACTGCTCAAGTAGATGGCAGAGCTTTCTGAGAATGTATCCAAGATCTAGATAATTGTCATGACTAGACCTGCTAGTCCCATGTACAGTGTTCACAACATTCAGGAGCAACAGATGTCAGGGATACCCCTATTGTGGGTAGAGGATTGATGAGACCAAATCTCATCCTTGTAATAAAAGCCAAATGTACCTTTATTAATGCTAAAAATATATCAAAGTACCTTGTGGCATGTGCTTAATTTCTAAGAAAGGATGAGTCATATTTGCAAGTTTGCAATCCAAATAACCTTCTCAACAACATGACTTCTATAATATTTAGGGTCCTGTTTGGTTGGAGGGTTGGACAGGGTTGTCTTGGCCCAACCCGGGTTACCCCTCCAACCAAACATGGTTCTCCTCCTCACAGTTTACTATTCACAGGGGTACCCCTGCCCAACCCAACCCTGTCCAACCCTGCAACCAAACAGGCCCTAAAAGTCTAAAATAACATTTGGTCCTATTAGGAAGTGGTTGCTTTTTTTTTTACACTCACGTGCATGGATTTTCCATGCATTTCTCTCACCCTTATAAAAATCCCATGCATGGATTCACGTCCATGGAATTGCCATGCATTTCTTCCACCCATATAAAACAAATCCATGCATACACTCACATGCATTGTAGGGTCATGTGCAACCCCCTCCCTACGTCAACTCATACCCACATGAATTCACATTTTTTATTCATTTTAATCCAATATATATCTTCCATAAACACGTTCTCCTAAAAATCCCATGCATACTCTACGTGTGTGGTTACCAGAACCGCCATTCCTCATTACATTCATGCGCAGCAACCGTAATGCGGTTGCATTCTCCTCAATTCACGCCTATGATCAGCAACTGATGTTCGGTTCCCCACATACTCATGACAACCAACGGCAAGCACTCTCCTCATTTGCAATAACTACCACATCCTTGACATCTCCAATCCGTTCTTGTTTTATCTTTAAATACATTACCTTATTCTCATTTGCAAAGGTCCAATCCCTAACTCCCTATTCTTCCACCTTCGCAGGAGTGCCGACGGTTTGAGCCGCGCATAGGACAACGAAGAAGAGAAGGAGAAAGGCTGAACGTGGATCGAGCCGGGAGCGGGCTCTCGCGCGCGAAGGAATCGAGAACCGGTGAGATCTTCTTCTGGAGCTGCGACATCCTCACCTCTGCATACCATTCGCCATCGATTTTGTTTTCGGGTAGTGACAGTAGCCGCGAACATAACTTCTTCATCGTTGACGGACCCAGAAGGCAACGACAACGACTTGTCTATGCCACATGCATACATAGATCTTCTGGCTTGGACTACAATAGCTCCACCGTGGCCATCGACTTCTGTCTACAGTCACTTGCAAAAAGAACGATGATACTCTGGTGATGATATGGTTTCATCTTTTCATTTTCATTGTTTTAATTTAAGTATAGGTTTGGTTGGTTCCTTAAAAACATAGGTGTTAAACTTTTGAATTTCAAAAGGCCGAATGGCCATGTTGTGTTATTATTAAAAAAAACCATCTTGTGTACTTTACTCATCCTTGAGTACGTTCACATAGTGCTAAAAAAATTGAAAGTTGGAAAAAAAATCTGATTCCCTTTATTTGCAAAAAAATATAAAAAAGGTTTTTATTGAAAATTGCAATAATGAGATATTTGAAAATGTGCATCGCATTGGTGTTGAGTTTGGATCATTGAAACTTCACCGTGTCCTTGTGGTTCAACCTTGTGCTCATCATTACACAAGTAAAACTTTGAAATTAGTTGATGATTTAATTGGTTGAATTGCGGTTACAACGACACTAAAATCACTTAATTTCACTCTTTAAAACCGCTAAGAAACCCGTTAATCATTTGGCGCCGTTGCCGGGGACACAGCTTGAATTTTTGATTGATTCACTTTTTCTATGCATACTTGTTGTTATTACATGTTACCATCTTGTTCCGGTTGACTGGCTTTCTCTGTTCGCAGGAGACCGCACACATTCTGTTGCGTGGGAAGCTCGAGAGATTCTTCTCTCAACTCGAATCTCGAACCGGTGAGGCGAAGGAGAAAGCAAACCCGTGGACGAGGAGCTCGTTTAATTCCCATCTGAGAGAATCATTCTCTTTAGTTTATCATTTCTTGTTTTATATTCATTTCGGGCTGAGTTGTGGCCTAGAGACTGGACTTTCATTATTGTAATAATTTTACTAGATTTCTGCATTGCATTAGATTGCATTAGGTTTAATTTCCTTAGTGTAATTTGTTTGTGCTTGGTTTTCAAAAATTAAAAATTTGAAAAATTTAAAATCACAAAAAAAGGAGTTCTTTAGAAGTTGCCTGCTAGGAGCATTTAGAATAGGTTTATATTTTCGTGCTGCATTCTTGCACGTAGATTGCTGGCGGAAGGTACGTGATTCTAACCTTCTTGCATGCATCATTCTCCATGGTCTTCTTCCTCTTGAAAACATTTTTTAGAAAAAAAGGAAATTCACCTCACTCGATTTGATTGAATATCACTCAAAGCAATTGGACGTAGATATTAAAATCAATTTTTCTAATCAAGTGGTCACATAAGGTTAAAATTGATTAATCTCACTATTGTTTGAATTAATTACTTGTATTTGCACTTGTGGGATTGCACACTTGGTTGTTTGTTGCACAACGCACCTTAAGGTCACTAGAGCCAAAAATCCCCATCGGTGTGCCTTGTGACTCTTTCAAGGTACATTGGATGACCTGAGGGAAGGACGAGTGTAAACGTTGGATGTTCAACTTCGTGTTTATAAGACTAAAATTGAAAAGATAAAGCCACAAAGGGCTTCACCAGTGTGCGTATCAAAGTGACCTTGCTTTGTGTTTTGATTGCATAGAATAGGAGGTGCATGCAAGGGAGACGATCTCTCAATCCTTCTCTTGATGTTCCTTTAAATTCAAATCCTTTCTTCTCGAGAAGAAGACCCAACTCTTCTCATTCCCTTTCTTCTCTTGGCATTCCTCCACTTGCCACATCACTACCTTCTTCACCTCCCTCTTCTCCGACATCACTCAGATCATTCTCTTCTATTCCGCTATCTTCTTCATCTTCCATCATGGCTGAACAAGGCGAAAATCCAAACCCTTTGGTGATCATCATGGCCCAACTTGAAAGAATCAATGATCGCCAAATTCGAATTGAAGCTCAAATGGGCATTGTTGATGATGAAGAGGAAAACCCTCAACCTATGGGGGAAAGACACAATCCTGCCCAACAAATCTTAGTTCCATGGATTCAGTAGCCTGCTACGGCACGCCAGATCAATATAAAGTCGTCTATAGTTTTTCTTCTTCCCAAGTTTCATGGGGAGAGTGCCGAGGACCCTTACCAACACATTCATGATTTTCTTGCGGTGTGTGACACCATGCATATTGAAAATAATAATCCAGACCTTGTGTATCTTAAGGCATTCCCATTCTCCTTGAAGGACAAGGCGAGAAATTGGCTCCGGAGCTATGGGAAACCAATCACCACATGGGCTTCATTGAATTCAGCCTTCCTTAAGAAGTACTTCCCGATTGGAAAAGTGAATGCACTCCGCTACGCAATCACCTCCTTTTCAATGCGCCCAAATGAGCATTTTCATGAGGCTTGGGATAGGTTTCAGGAGCTATTGCGTAAATGCCCAAATAATGACATGGATAGATGGAAATTGGTCCAGATTTTTTATGAGGGCATGCATGAGAATTTTAAGGTGGCTATGGTTAGCACTTGCAGAGGTGGTTTCCTCCTCAAATCAGAAACATTTGTGTGGAAACTATACGAGGAGATGGCAGAGACTTCATTGAATAAGGCATCCCTTAATCAATATAGCCGCCATAAGAAACCTGTTGAGCAAATCGAAGATACCAAAACCCGATCGGATAGTACGGTGATTGACCTCCAACTCATTGCTCAAAAGTTGGATAATTTAGAAATTCTTAACAAGAAAGTTGATGACATGAGTAGGAATATGACCAAAGAAGTGACACAGAATGTCAGTAGGATGTTTGCCATTCCTACACATTTGGACCAAGTTCAAGAACCAGAACAGGTATTTTGGGTCACAGAACCTACTCCTGATGTCAATGCGGTTGCCATGGGATCGGGGACTTCAGGAAGCACAGTGCCACCCACTTACAATCCTGGATGGCGTAGCCATCAAAATTTTGCATGGCGAACTTCAAACCCGCAACAACCTATCCAGGTCAATCAACAAGGTCGATACATCACTGCACCACCGCAACGACCACCACAAGCACAACCGTTGTACCTGCCACAGGCTCCAGCCTCATCTAGTACACAACCAACTTCTCCTATGGGCAACCAACCACTTTCAAATGACATTGGTGCTCTCATGAAAATGATGCAAGAGTTGAAGAATAATATGGAGAAGAATAATCAAGAGAATGCTAGGCAATTTGCAGATATCCGATCTTATTTGCCTACGCTATCACCACAAGCCCTTCAGAATCCCAATTTTGTAGCGGGCACTTCCCAAGGGACCTTACATCATCCACGAAAAGGTCCTGTGACATTCAAGACCCCTGGTAATTTCATTAACGAGTCTGCCCATGCAGTCTTGACCAGGCGAGGGAAAAAGTGGTTGACTCATCTCCGTCCATGTCTACACCCAAAACTCAACCTTGTAATTTCGAGACAAGTGATGAAGAGAAATCTGATGGAGAGAATGACTTTCACCCCTTTTCTGGCAGGACCACTTCCACTCCACCTCAAGTGGTCTCAACTTCGCCACAATCCCCTTCAAGCACTCTCATCTCCGTCCCCTTTCCGGAGGCCCTTCGCTTACGGAAAGCTTCCAAATCATCCACCACCGACCCAGAATTGGAGAAACTGTTCTCCAATATTGTGATTGAGATACCTCTTCTGAAGGCGCTTGAGCAGGTTCCTGCCTACTCAAAATTTTTAAAAGAAAAATGCACGCGTCGGAGGCGATCTAAGAAGAAGAAACATAATGAGCAAGAAGAGGAACGGCATGTGCTTCCCAGAGCTACATCCAATGTTATCTCCTCACCCCTTCCCCATAAGATGAAGGACCTTGGGGCACCTTTGGTACGATGTACCATTGGTAATATGACCTTCGAGCGCACTCTCCTGGATAATGGTGCCTCAATCAACCTCCTCCCTGTTGCCATTTTGCGGCAATTTGATTTTGGAAAGCTAAAGCCGGTCTCAATGATTTTACAGATGGCAGATCGATCTGTTAGGAGACCACAAGGACTTTTGGAGGATGTTATAGTGACGGTCCAAGGGAAGCAGTTTCCTGTTGATTTTGTAGTTATGGAGATGGACCCCACTAAAACCTTGGCCCAGACACCCATAATTTTGGGTCGTCCCTTTCTCTCTACGGCCAAAGCCCACTTCGACTTTGAGTTGGGAAAAGTTGAATTCAAGGTCAATGGCGAGATTGTTCCTGTCGATCTTGTTGTCCCCACTGGTCATGAGACTGAAGATGATGAATGTGGATGGATAGAGTAGTGTTCCTATTTGGACACTGAGATTGTTCTTGCTCATGTGGCATCTGACCCACTCGATGCCACCATTTCTCTGGCTGACACAGTTGGACATGCAGAAAACATACAGTACTGGTCTGAGTGTTTGGACTCGACTCCCATCTCTCACGATGAGATTTTCTGCAAATTAGATATGGCTTGGGATGATTTAGATGCAGAGTTGTGTGCTCTTTCGTCTATGATCATGCCCATGATGAGTCCACCCTTTGAGATAATAAGCCCTTCTGGGGGGTATTCATTATCTCAATTCCTTTTTGATAGTGACCTTCCTGACATTGCAAGGAAGGTAGCTGATATGTTTACTTTGATGGAGTATTACAGACAGAATCAGTTATCTTCACACTCAGGTCACCATGAGCCTTCACCATCGACTGCGTCAGTCCAGGTTGACCCTTCACTAGCCTCACTATTGATTAATCAGAAACTTGATATTGACCTAGTGAAACATTGCATAGAGATCATGACCGATGAGATTCCTGAACTGCAGTGCATGATCCCTAATGCATCTTCCCTTGTTTCCCCTGTCTCTCTCATAGAAGCTGTGTATTCCAATCACCCCATTTCTGAAAAATTGGATTTCTCGGATCTGTTTGATAAGCCCAGCACTACTCCCCAAGTGGAACATAAACCTCTCCCAAAGGACCTAAAGTATGTCTTTCTTGGCTCAGATCAGACGCTTCCTGTGATAATCAATGCCCATTTAGATGATATACAGGAATCTAGACTCGTTGAGGTTCTTAAGAGAAATTCAAGGGCTATTGGATGGACTATCTCTGATCTAAGAGGAATTAGCCCTTCTTACTGTACACACCAGATCTTCCTGGAAGATGATGCCAAAACTTCTCGAGAGCCTCAGAGACGATTGAATCCAAATTTGTGAGAAGTTGTTAAGACAAAAATCTGCAAATGGATGAGTGCAGGGATCATTTTCCCCATCTCAGATAGTAAGTGGGTTAGCCCCCTTCATGTGGTTCCCAAGAAGTATGGCCTCACTGTGGTCCAGAATGACCGAGGGGGGGATATCTCTACCCGTGTTGCAACATCTTGGCGGGTATGTGTAGATTACAGGAAGTTGAATAAAGCAACCCGAAAAGATCACTTTCCTCTTCCTTTCATCGACCAGATTGTCGAAAGATTGGCAGGAAAGAAATACTTTTGCTTTCTTGATGGATATTCGGGTTATAATCAGGTCGCGGTCGCTCCTGATGACCAAGAGAAGACGACCTTCACATGTCCATTCGGGACATTTGCCTTTCGGCGAATGCCTTTTGGCTTATGCAACGCACCAGCTACATTCCAGAGATGTATGCTGGCTATTTTTTCAGACATGGTGGGGGATTTTATGGAAATTTTTATGGATGATTTTTCCATCTTCGGCGACTCATTTGATGAGACACTAGAGTTTTTGGAGAGGGTTTTAAAGAAACGCATTGATGTTAATCTGGTGTTGTCTTGGGAGAAATCGCATTTTATGGTTAAGCAAGGGATAGTGCTGGGACACATTGTGTCAGAAAGAGGCATGGAGGTTGACCCATCCAAGGTAGATACCATTACACACTTACCTCCGCCTACGAACGTCAAGGGAATCAGATCCTTCTTAGGGCACGTTGGCTTTTATCGATGATTTATATTAGATTTTGCAAAAATTGCCCGTCCCTTGACTCAGTTGTTGGAAAAGGACCGTGATTTTGTGATGTCTAAAGAAGCACTTCGGTCCTTTAAGATTTTGAAGCAGGCCATCACAGAAGCCCCGATTTTACAACCCCCCGATTGGACTTTAGATTTTGAGATCATGTGTGATGCATCTGAATATGCAGTAGGGGCGGTTCTTGGACAAAGAAAGGATGACAAACCATTTGCTATTCACTACGCCAGCAAGACATTGGATGAGGCCCAACGTAATTATACTGTTACTGAAAAGGAACTGCTGGCTGTAGTCTTCTCTTTGGAGAAATTTCGATCGTACTTGTTAGGAGCTCATGTTATCATTTTTTCTGATCATTCAGCCCTCAAGTACTTGTTAACAAAGAAAGACTCTAAGCCAAGACTTCTGAGATGGATCCTGCTCCTACAGGAATTTGATATTGAAATAAAAGAAAAGCCAGGAGTAAAAAATGTGGTGGCGGATCATCTATCTCGGCTTCCTTCTCTCCCATCATATGAGTCTTTCATTGATGCCGCCCCCACTCCTATCACTGCCCAATTTCCTGATGAGTTCATTCTCACCATCAGTCAGTTACCTTGGTATGCTGATATGGTGAATTTCCTTGTCACTTCTCGACTTCCCGATCATTGGCCCAAGACCAAGAAAGAAAAATTTCGATCTGATTCGCATTGGTACCACTGGGAGGACCCCATCCTTTTTAAGGAAGGGGCTGATTGCATTTGGAGACGTTGTATTCCAGAGTCTGAGATACTTAGTGTCCTTACCCACTGCCACACCTTTGGGTGTGGAGGACATCACACTGGAAAGCGTACTGCAGCTAAGATCTTGCAGTCTGGTTTCTTTTGGCCGACCCTATTCCGTGATGCCCACAATTTTGTGAAGACATGCCCTGTTTGTCAGACCACTGGAGGAATGTCTAGACGAGATATGATGCCCCTTACTCCTGTGCATGTGGTCGAGGTTTTTGATGCTTGGGGAATAGATTTTATGGGTCCTTTCACGGTATCTCTGGGATTTCAGTACATCTTATTAGCAGTAGACTACGTCTCCCGCTGGGTAGAGGCAATTCCCACCCGCGCTGCTGACAGCGCGATTGTCACTAAGTTCCTCAATGACATATTCTCACGCTTTGGTTTACCCAAAGTAGTCATTAGTGACGGTGGCAGCCACTTTCTGAATGCCTCGGTGCGACGGCTTCTGTATAATAGTGGAGTTGAACATAGAGTCACTACACCATACCATCCCCAGTCGAATGGCATGGCTGAGCTTTCCAATAGAGAAATAAAGACCATTTTGATGAAGATAGTCCGGTCTGATCGGAAAGATTGGTCTCAACTTCTTCCCACCGCACTATGGGCATACTGTACAGCTTTCCGTACACCTCTTGGTATGAGCCCATTTCGTATAGTGTATGGGAAACCATGCCATCTTCCAGTAGAGATTCACCATAAGTCTGAATGGGCTATTCGAAAATGTAATTTAGATCATGATGAAGCTGGCAAGAAAAGGCTTTTGGATTTGAATGAGCTCGAAGAGTTGCGAGCAAAGGCATATTCAAATGATTTGATTTATAAAACCAAAATCAAGCAATGGCATGATGCTCACATTTCACGCAAATCTTTTAGTGTCAATCAAAAGGTTTGGTTATTTGATTCCAAGCTCAAACTCTTCCCTGGAAAACTCCGTTCCAAGTGGAAAGGTCCTTACACCATCTTGAATATCTATGATAATGGATCTATTGATATCTTTGACCCCTCCACTTCATCTTCTTTTCGGGTCAATGGGCAGAGACTCAAGCCTGTCATTGAACCCGACGGCCCCCTTCCGGCTGCCGAGTCCTTAGTTCTTCAGGATTTCTGAACTTGTACGCCAAGCTGAGGCGTAAAACAAGCGCTTATGGGAGGCACCCCATCTCTATCTTGTATTTTTTTGCATATTCTCTTTTCTATTTTTCTTTACTTCCATGCTAACTACATTCTCTTGTGAATTAGTATCATATAAGCATGGGGGTATTCCTCTTTCCACTTCTTCTTAAATCATACTAAAAAAAATAAAAAAAACAAAACAAAAAAAAAACAAAAACAACTAAAAAAATCTCTCTCTGAGGAGGTCAGGTTTTCTACCATGAGGACATGGTTTCATTTAAGCATGGGGGGTGGTCATCTATCTATGTATATATATATATATATATATATTCTAAGCTTTTTATAATCTCTTTCTTATATATATATGTATGTATTATGTTTTGCAAAAAAAAAAACTTCTTCTTCTTTGTACATATCTCCTCTTCCTTGTGAGAGTTTGGACCAAGATTTGAGGCAAAGCTTAAGGAGATTGAGTTTGATCTTGATTTTAATCTACCTAATATCCATAGAGACTCAATAGGTTTGAGAATTCGGATCCTTCAGGTCTTCTTGACTTAATTTTCCAAGTCCACAATCTTTACGCAGATTTTGACTCCCCGTGTCTAAGTTGCTCATTTTGGAGAAGAATCACATACTCTTTGATGATTGATCTACTTGAACTTAATTCACATGCACGTAGCTCGACTCAAATAGGATGTGTGAAAGCGATTGTGATTATGAATGGTATCTATATGGATCCCTTTCTGGCGGCATGGACGTCTGAGGACCGGAGAGTGTGGGTTGAAATAAAGCTTCGGATGAGGAACGGTGAGTTGGCAAAAATCTTCTTCTCCTCCACCAAATAGAGCACAATGCTCATATATTGTCCACATAAAAAGAAAATTCAAAAGGAGCGGGAAAAAGATTTTATACCCGCATGAAGCCGTGCCACAAAAAAAAAGAGAAACAAAAAAAAATGAAAAGAAGAGAGAGAAAAAAAGAAGAAGAAGCCGGCATTTCTTTTCTGTGAGACTTGGCTACACTGGCCAAGCTCAAATTGAGAGATGTGACTACACTGGTCATACTCCAAATAACTACTTCTTCCTATCTACTTCTTCGGCCAACTTACCCGAACATAGAAGGAAATACCCTGCTCCGCGAGGAAAGAGTAGCTAGAAAGGGAATCCAAGGGTGTTGGGCATGGTTGCATAAGTTTTTATCTTTCTAAGTGGGAAGAGCTACCTATTCACACTCACAAGTTCAAGTCCGACTCATATGTCATAAGAGGATGTGATTATGATCGAATGAGCTGAATTGACTAAGGAGTCAAACCCGCTTAAAGGTTCGTGGAACTTGGAGACTGTTGCATTTGAAATTTTGAGCCCATGCAAGTCTCGAACACATTATAAATCCAAAGGTCAAATCAAGCTTATCTCTTATTCTTTGTACAAAACATGGTCCCAGCTCCAACGTAGGATTCTTCTTTGATTGTCTTGCTAGGGACTAGCAAAGCTTAAGCATGGGGGTATGATGAGACCAAATCTCATCCTTGTAATATAAGCCAAATGTACCTTTATTAATGCTAAAAATATATCAAAGTACCTTGTGGCACGTGCTTAATTTCTAAGAAAGGATGAGTCGTATTTGCAAGTTAGCAATCCAAATAACCTTCTCAACAACACGACTCCTATAATATTTAGGGTATTGGATTTTCCTAAAAGTCTAAAATAACATTTGGTCCTATTAGGAAGTGGTTGCTTTTTTTTTACACTCACGTGCATGAATTTGCCATGCATTTCTCTCACCCTTATCAAAATCCCATGCATGGATTCACGTCCATGGAATTGCCATGCATTTCTTCCACTCATATAAAACAAATCCATGCATACACTCACATGCATTGTAGGGTCATGTGCAGCCCCCTCCCTACGTCAACTCATACCCACATGAATTCACATTTTTTATTCATTTCAATCCAATATATATCTTCCATACACACGTTCTCCTAAAAATCCCATGCATACTCTACGTGTGTGGTTACCAGAACCGCCATTCCTCATTACATTCATGCGCATCAACCGTAATGCGGTTGCATTCTCCTCAATTCATGCCTATGATCAGCAACTGTTGTTCGGTTCCCCACATACTCACGACAACCAACGGCAAGCACTCTCCTCATTTGCAATAACTACCACATCCTTGACATCTCCAATCCGTTCTTGTTTTATCTTTAAATACATTACCTTATTCTCATTTGCAAAGGTCCGATCCCTAACTCCCTATTCTTCCACCTTCGCAGGAGCGCCGATGGTTTGAGCCGCGCATAGGACAACGAAGAAGAGAAGGAGAAAGGCTGAACGTGGACCGAGCCAGGAGCGGGCTCTCGCGCGCGAAGGAATCGAGAACCGGCGAGTTCTTCTTCTGGCGCTGCGACATCCTCACCTCTGCATACCATTCGCCATCGATTTTGTTTTCGGGTAGTAACAGTACCCGCGAACATAACTTCTTCATCATTGACGGACCCAGAAGGCAACGGCAGCGACTTGTCTATGCCACATGCATACATAGATCTTCTGGCTTGGACTACAATAGCTCCACCGTGGCCATCGACTTCTGTCTATAGTCACTTGCAAAAAGAACGATGATACTTTGGTGATGATATGGTTTCATCTTTTCATTTTCATTGTTTTAATTTAAGTATAGGTTTGGTTGTTTCCTTAAAAACATAGGTGTTAAACTTTTGAATTTCAAAAGGCCGAATTGCCATGTTGTGTTATTATTAAAAAAAATCATCTTGTGTACTTTACTCATCCTTGAGTACGTTCACATAGTGCTAAAAAATTTGAAAGTTTGAAAAAAAATCCGATTCCCTTTATTTGCTAAAAAATATAAAAAAGGTTTTTATTGAAAATTGCAATAATGAGATATTTGAAACTGTGCATCGCACTGGTGTTGAGTTTGGATCATTGAAACTTCATCGTGTCCTTGTGGTTCGACCTTGTGCTCATCATTACACAAGTAAAACTTTGAAATTAGTTGATGATTTAATTGGTTGAATTGCGGTTACAACGACACTAAAATCACTTAATTTCACTCTTTAAAACCGCTAAGAAACCCGTTAATCAAGGATCAGACACTTATACATTCTTGTCAGTAGTAGTAACCTCTGTAGAGAAAGTTGCAAAGGATCTTTCCCAAGTGTGGGAGGCAAATGGTGTATATACACATGACCCTAGTAGGCAGGGGATTTTAGGGGACCGTTTCCCTTACCAGCATCCCCCGACTTTCTACAACACATCATTTACTCCTACACCACTTCCTACACCACATAGCTCCGGAGCCTATTCTTCCCAGGCACCGAGGCACTAGCAACAGTCATACATATGACAACAAATGTACCATCAAGGCCAGTAGGTCTCATATGTGTAGCATCAGTTCTAGCAACAATAGTACCATGGCCATCAGGGCCAATCTTTGCATTCTTCTTACCCTTTTTCACAGCAGCAATCATCAATGTTCGGTCCCACAAATTTCCAAAGGCAGATTATCGACGACTTATGTTCTTACAAGAATGAGATACAAGACTAGCAGGTTGACCTCAACTACTTATCTTGTTTGCATGATAATAAGATTGTCCC
Source organism: Ottelia alismoides (assembly GCA_037367405.1). Classification (NCBI taxonomy): domain Eukaryota; kingdom Viridiplantae; phylum Streptophyta; class Magnoliopsida; order Alismatales; family Hydrocharitaceae; genus Ottelia; species Ottelia alismoides. Next base: position 800,743 of record JAZKJV010002739.1, read on the forward strand.
TTCTACATCCATTCCCACCTAGGATCAGGATAACCCCAACAACCTTGACAAGATTCAGCACCAACAGATATATGATAAAGTATACTACTCAGATTCTCACAAATCTGAGCATAAGATCTTTCCTTTTGATCATATTAATCACATGTCACTCAAGAGAGGAAGGACCATGGTCGTGCCTAATCGGGAAAGGGATATGGAGAGGACATCTGAAGCTCATCTTGAGGAGACTTCAGAGGACGACGAGGCTAGACATCGCCATTAGTATTTTCATCATGAGGTGAAGACACCTGTGAGAAGGAAGAGGAGGAGTATAAGAGCATCACTGCAACATGGAAAACATTCAGAGTCTATGGAGGACCTTAGACCCTCGGTTGAGGAGAAGGTACCTTCAACAGACAACCCCAACCATTAGTAGACATTTGTATTCCTGATTCCAAATTGTTTGTAAAAGATTCAGTTGTGAAGAACTCTATTTCTAAGAATAAAAACATGCTTCTAATTAGGATTAAAATTCTTCTCAATCATATGCTTGTTCAATCCGTTTCTCCCGTGCTCTAATGGCTGGAAAGTGTAATATAAAAAAGATTTAGAAAGTTAATCCTGAAATGGCATGATTTTGTAAATACAACATTATGGTGAAAGTGCCATTTGACGACTATGGGTCGAGTCATCCTGCTTTCCAAAAGTACTTGAAGATCTGTTGTACATCAAGCAAGGTTACCAAGAAGAAATTGGATATTTATGTTAAGACACATGTGTCGGTTGTAACTACTTATTATCTTAAGAATCAGCATCTATGAAGAAAGAAGAGATATTTAGGCGCACATTATGTGGAGAATCATATTAATGACATAGCATTTTCACACTCTCCTAGCTAATGGTTCTTCAATCAACTTACTTTCTTTTTCCTTGTATAAGAAGCCGGAGTTGGGTCCACTTAGAAAATCCATGGCATTACTCCAGTTCGTGAATAAATCTATGAAGAAGGCAGAGGAAGAACAAGGACGTTGTTGTCTTGAATGAGGGACAAGATTACATAGTGTACTTCATTGTCCTTGAAATGGATAACCCCATTCATTGGATAGAATCATAAATCATCCTTGGGCAGCTTTTCCTTATGACCATTGGAGTTTAATTTTATGATCAGACGGGAATGATGAAGTTCCATTCTTCAAGAGGAGAAGTGGAACTTAAGATGAAGCAAATGAAATGGCGTCGACCTAACTTAGAGTCAAGTACAGATTTCTCTTATCTTCTGAAGTAGATTGCAGACTCGTTAGTAAAGTTGTGACATGGAAACAGAACCTGACCAGACTGAGCGAGACCCTCTCATCTGGAGAGGACAATGTGCATGATGCAGTTTGTGAGGTTTTACCAGGTTTATTCAGAGATGGGTAATCAATCTATCCCTTTGATGACTCAGAGATCTCTTTAGATGTGTTAGTTCCCACCTCTAAGGAACAGTCAAAGGATTTAGATTTAGATTCAGACGTGGCTTTGTACAAAATACTGCATTTCTTTGGCGATCCAACTCCCTCTTCAGTATAGTTGGTGGCAAGTACTATAGAGTAAGAACCACCTTCATGCAGCATGGAACTAGATTCAGCACCAATTTAGCCAGATTTGCTTGATGATACTACATTACCAGAGTCGAAGCTGCTACCTCCTACACTTAAGTATTCCTCTTTTGCGGGACCTTAGAATATTCTTCATGTCATCAATTCTAAGTTGACTGTAGAACATGAGTCTAGGTTGTTAGAAGTGCTTGAGAAGAACTGCAAGGCCAAAGGATGGATTGTGTTAGATCTAGTGGGTATTAACCATGCTTTCTACTCAAACCACATTTATGTTGAGGAGAATGCTAGACCTATCTATAAATTTTAGAAGAGACTTAATCCAAATACTCATGAAGTAGTTAAGAAAGAAATTGATAAATTGTGTCGGTCGAGATTCACATACCCCATCTCTAACTCCAAGTGGGTGGCCCCCCTATATGTTGTCTTGAAAAAGTTGGGAATTCATATGATCACCAATGAGGGGGGAGTTGAGATCGTGACACGAGTGCCACATCGTGGTGTATCAGTGTCGATTTCATATATCTGAATGTCGTGACCAAGAAAGATCACTTTCCCCTTGCTTTTATTAATAAGATTTTTGAGATATTAGTTGGGAAAGAGTTCTTTTTATTTTCTTGATGGGTACTCTAGCTACAATCAAGTAGGAATCTCTCCTGAAGATCACTTTCACTTATCCTTTTAGCACATATGCATTCAGGCACATACCTTTTGTGCTCTACAATGCCTAGGTACTTTTCAATGGTGCATGATTGATGAATCCATGATTCATCACCTTTATTAATTCATTTTCTCTTAAATCCTTAGTAAAATACATGTAAATATTTATTAGTTCTCTCTAATAAATATTCTAATCACATTTGTTGACATTATATATTTAACACTTATTTTATCCATAATAAAAAATAAATAATTAAAAGAAAAGAAGTATGTAGATATGAAATATGTACAGACTGATCCTAACCTCGAGACCATGTCAATATTGACTTGGTGGACAAAATAACTAAGTAGGGGGAGATAAGGATCCCAATTTATGAAAACGTCAGAAAACTAAGATCATAAATATACAAAACACATTTTTCACCTTATACATATGTTTGCCTATTTTATTTATCATTCAGATCATCTCAAATAAAAATCTTTTCTTGACGAAAGTTATTTATCATAATATATAATAATTTATAAAAACATTAGAAAAGTTATTTAATGTATAAATAATACTTTATGATGAACCTAAAGAGATGTAAAAGACAACATCCTAGGTTCATAACTATTTATAGAATATTCGAAATTGACCAAACTCACTTTTAAACTTTCTTTTATAATAATACTATTTATTAAAAATATAAAAGAATATAAGAATAAAATGAACGAAATTTGTAATTTGGACCACTTCGTTTATATGAACTATATGTGTATAATCTTCTTCTTTTCTATTTAATTATTCCTAATCCTATTTAACTTTATTCCTCACATAATGTGTTTATAAAAATCACTTAAAAATATAAAAATATAACTTAAAATAAATGCCAATATATCCCAAAGTTACGAAGCCATGACCCTAAACTTACGGACTTCATAACTTGTCCACATAAACTATGAATTGGACGTAGTCACTTTTAGAGTTCGTTTTATAGAGTTATCTACTAAATGAAATTGATTTCACTAAAATCGGAGTTAATATGTAAAATTAGGTTTTGGGATCCTATTAGTATAAATTGTACAATGTATCCTAATTTTTTAGGGATTTTTACCTGGCAGACCCTGTAAACTTTGCCAATTACCTCCACGACCTTTGAAACAACCTAATCCCCTCCTCGACCCCGTAAACTTGCCAACTCATACCCTATGAACCCTTCGGGTTATTAGTTTGAAGACCGTGGGGGTTCTTTGGATAATTAACAGGGTCGACGGGGAAATTACATTGTGCAAAAGGTCATAGAGGTTATTTAAAAAGTTTATAGAGTCTGTCGGATAAAAATTCCATTTTTTTATGTAATTCATTCTATATATTATATATTTATATTTTATTATTAAATTAAAATAAATGACACATTATTTATTTTGTTAATTAAATACTTATTATTTCTTCTATTAATTATTTATTTAATTATTCCAATTAATTATTTATCTATTTATTTATTTTATATTTTTAATTCATTCATTTATTTATTTATTATTTATAGATTTTATTATTTAATTTGTTTTTTATTCCATTTGTCTCGCCTCTTCTTTCCCTCTTCCCCACTTCTTCTTCTTTCTTTGTCGTTCTCCTTCTTCCTACGTCACCCTCTTCCTTCCCGTCAACCACCCAACGACTTGGTCGTTGGGCCATTGCCCCAACCGCCTCATCTCCTTACCCTCCTCCATTGGTGACCCCATACCTGATGTGTTCCCCTCATCTTCTCCCCTATAAAACCCCCAGCACATCCCTCTAGTTCATCATCTGCCATTTGCATCCTCCTTTATTCAGTGACCTCCGAGAGGTTGAGCGAGAAGGTGGCAACTTCCTGCTCCTTCATCGTCGAGTGACGTCGAGAGGGATTCAGGCGATATCACAACCAATGTCATGGTCTCTCTCTAGCACATGCCAAGTTTTTGTGTCGTCGCGCGTTGTAGATGAAGACTTTGAGCTTCTCTAAAGCTCATTCCCAGGTGACAACATCCGACATCAGGTCTATCGGAGCTGAGTATTGATCCTAATCCCTCACACACGATGATTGTCCATCCATTTTCCCTTTTTATTCTAGACATTCGACTGAGGATGGAATTCTCGAGTCCTTTGTTACTTCTGTAATTCAGAGAGTGAACCATCTGAAGGAGAAAACCACCTCCGATGGTACTCATCGATGTTGATCATATCACAAGCACCTGGAGCCGATCCTCATCAGTGTCCTCCATCACCTGGAGCTTGACATGACCTGCTGAGATAGAGAAGTAGCTATTCAATGCACAGTACCATCGTGATATGAGATTGAGCCTCTTCTAAAGAGCCTCGCATCAAGGTTTCCACCATCGATCAACATTGAATCGTCTTCAACTAGAGATAAGACGTAGGCATTGATCTCCGTTCCAAAGCACATGTGTGTAAAACAATAATCTGATCGAGAGACCACCTGTAGAACCTGCATTTAAATCAGATCGAAGAGCTCCGACCGTTATAGATCTGGGATCGACAGGATTTCATCGAAGATCTGAAGCATAGAACCACAGCCCCTCCACCGTAACTAGAATAACCGACTGCAATACAAATTGGGGAAGAACGAATCAAACTCCCAGGTTGAACAACCTCTATACAATTGGAACGTGGATCGATGGTTACGATTCGACACCGCCCCACCGCTTAGGGCATGTTTGGTTACTGGGTTGGACAGGATTGGGCTGGGTTGTGGTATCCTCCTGTGAATAGTAGCTATTTGGAGGGTTGGGATAGTTGGAATGACAATTGTGATGTGATGTGACATTGATTATGCGTTATATTAACTTTTTAATGATTATAATATGTTTTTTATGTTAGTAAGTGTATTTAAACAAGGTTAAAAACCATTATACCACAAAAGTTATAGAGCCAATACAAGTAATCCCAGCCCAAGAATGCAGGGTTCGAACCAGGGGCATGCCAAGGTACCCCGGGATACCCTGGCAACCAAACAGGTAAGGTTCTCACGAGAGCATCACGTATAGAGTTAGATAATTTGGAATTTTACGTGAAAGCCCCAAAATGTTAGGATATTCTTAACAGGTACAGGTCGAGCTAAGGCACGTGATAGGACACATGCCTTCCTAAAACAATTGTGCGCATAACTCCGGACTTTTTCTATTAGCCAGTGCCCCTTAATTTCCAGTATTATTACATATATGCCCCTATACACTATATACTTTTACCCTACATATTATATATATAAAATAAAATACTTAGTATAAAGTATACTAAATATATATAGTAATATACTATATACAATATTAAGATAGTATTCACAAAAAAAAAAGATTTTTTATCTTTAATAACTCATTCAAAAATAAAAATATAATAAACATAAAAAATCATTAAAAATATATGTAAATATACCTATAAAAATCATATAAAAATTAGCTATAGTGTATACTTTACTATATTTTACATATTAAACAAAAAATAAAATTAAATTAAATATAAAAAATAATAAAAAATTAAAATACATAAAAAACTTGAAAAATACATAACTAATTCTATAAATATCAAAAAAATATGTTAAATACTTTTTTGAGAGGTAGTATCATATAATTTCCAGTAAAAATAAAACGAAAATATTTTCTTACTGTTTATTATTTTTAAAATAAAAACTAGTTCTGTGCTTTATATAACAACCTTATTTTATGCATAAAAAATAACTCAATAAAAATTCTTAAAAACCTTGAAATTTTTCCTAAAAATTTGTAAACAAAAATAAAAATATGGAAAATAATAAATAATAATCAAATAACAAAATATAAAAACTAAATACCTATATTTTTCTACTTATAGGTATATAAAATTACAAAAACAATATAAAATTCATAAAATCAAATAAAAATCCAAAAGAATCCCTAAAATATATAAAAAAAAAGTAAAAATAACTCTCATACCTTAGATTCCTTTACTATTTACTTTTGTTTTCCACAGTTTGCCTCCCTAAGTTCGACACTACCGTACTTATTCTTATACATTTGATTTTAGGAGTATAATAAAATAAAAATAAATTTACTAGAAAAATTCAACTAGCCACCACAGTAACAGTTGTCTATCTTTTTAGACGACCCGATTGGTTGGTTTTTCATATGGCGCCTTTGTCGAGGAGGTAGCGATAGGGTAGAGTCTAGGACTTAGGGTTCTCGATTGTTTTTCACTATATTAGCCATCATTTTTTTGTAGCATTATACGGCTTTCTATTTTTAAGTTGTGTTGCAGGACTTGAGCAGCGCGAGGTAGAGCTGAGAAGCCGAGCATCTGTTTACATTTTTGTATTCTCTTTGTAAGATAAATAAAGGGCACTTACCTGTTTTTACATTTTGTAGAAGGGACCCCGTAAGGGAATCACAACTTATACCTTACGACTTCTTGATGTCTATTTCACCAGGTATCTTGCACATGGTGGAACAGAAACCTCACCGTGGTTTTGCTCGTGTTTTTTCTTTATTTTTCACAGATTTTTTCGGCTAGGTGCTTGGATTAGGTTTTTATTTTTGTTTATGCATATGTAGGTTTAATTAGATCTAACGCCACATAATCTAATTTTCTTCACTTAGGAAAAAAGAAAAAGGATAAAAATACGTTAGACGTTATATACAAAAAAGATCAAAAAAAGTGATAACCAAAAAATTATAATCAGGACTGCTAATTCTACTTGACCAAAAAAGTAAACACAAATGACTCCACTTATCGATTCGGGAGAGCAATCCCCCCGTTGTCTTGCAGGAACTCTCCAGATAGTGAGGGACGACACTCAAGGTTAGAGCCAGAGCCCGGATTTGTTTCGAGACTATTGATTCTAAAAACGATTAGCTACTTCTCAGTGAGGACTCACGGGTAGCCGAAAACGATCTTTGTTTCCTTAGCAGAGTGGTTGGTTCAGAGGACACTATGTAAGGCTCCATCCTCAAGTAGCGGGTAGCCATTTTATAGTCTGTACTTACTCCCATACTGGTTGAAAGTATGTGCAACCAATCGTACAAACTCGGGACAGTCTTTTGAGAAATTCAGGCAGCCAACAATTCGCTAAATATGGTGATAAAATTGTATTGCCACCTAACTCTAAAATTGGAAATATTAATGACCGAGGTTTCTAGGTCAACATCGAGTTGAGTTGGTGAATTTGGGGTTTGCTTTGTGTTTGATTGTACAGTGTGAGTCAAAGACCTCTTAGTTTCTAGCAGTCACTCAGCGTTCGCGTCTTGTCATCTAGAGTCATATTTCTTCTTTCACGATGATGGGTAGGAAATCGCTTCAGTACACTTCGGTTGATCCCCTCTCTGGCACACCTGCACATTCATCTAGGTCGGTTCAGGATGTCCCTCTTTTCGAACCAAGGTTCCATCGTGTATCCTCTTCCAGGCATGACTCCGACCCTGGAATATCATATTCTCCTACTGCATCTTCTTCTCATGTTATAGCTTCACTTACAGTTCAGCGGTTGTACATTAACCTAGCATAGCCTGATTTGGATTCTTTTTCCTTTCCAGTCCCAGACTCTATGGCTGGAAAAGGACGCTAGTAGCCGCAGACTACTTCTGTAGTGATAGATGAGATAGCTATCAACAGTGGTCTACTTTCTTCCCTCGAGTCTATGCACAATAAGATTAGGGAGCAAGGTATATTGATGAATGATGTTCGAGCTGAGTTGACCCAGTTGAGAGCAAGGAGAGATATTTCGAATAATGAGATCCCAGTTGTTGAGGGGGTTGAGATACCACCTAGAGAGGAGAGACAACAACTTGGTCCTGGACACACAATGAAGGAGCTCTATAACCATGGAGCTACTACTACTCATAGGTGGATTCGTCTCCCTACCATTCATGGCGATTTCGAGCTTCGACCTCAGACCATACAATTGTTTCCGAAGTTCCATGGGAATTCTATTGAGGAGCCACACTTGCATCTACAAGAGTTTGAGTTGATTTGTAGTACGGTGCATGATTTACATGTAAATGAGGACACGATCAAGCTGGTCGCATTTTCATTCTCCTTGGTGGACAGAGCATCCTACTGCCAGAAGCATTTGGGGAGTATGTTTCGACTTGGGAGCATCTTTGCACTGAGTATTTGAATAAGTACTACCCACTTGGTCATACGAATGTTGCCAGATTTATGATTAGCAATTTCACAATGATAGGGAACGAGCAGTTTCACGAAGATGGAACCGATTCAGAGAGCTCATTGATCGATGTCCCCATCATTATATATTCCGAAGCCGAACCTAGTGCAGAGCTTCTTTGTGGATTGACACTAGAGTTATAGGGACTGGTGAACGCATCATGTGGTGGTATATTTATTTCCAAGCATGAGGATCAAGTCTAGGCTATATACGAGGAGATGGCTGAGAACTATACCACGATGTCCCAGACTAGATTCTACACACAGACTAAGCCACCATCTTATTGAAGGATATGGAGAAATCCTCAAGCGCATCACGGAAGCGTGAGCGTCGTATCGGATATGACGAAGAACGACTAGTCGCACTAGTTGTTCGGTGCAGCGGAATTTAAAAAAAATTTATTCAATGAAACCACATGATCCAAGAACCATTCTCGGATCGTTTCATCTATAACCACAGCAAGTATAATGCAATACCTCTTGAAGCGTGGTTGATCGAGTCTCTAAGAGAAGAGACCTTCTGTCTCAAGTCCGATCGTCGGAGAGATCGCTTGCGAGCGCGGGGATGAACCGCGGTGTCCTCGCAATCCAAGAAGTTGATCCAAGCGCGGTTGCTCCTGATCTCATCGCACGAGATCGAACGTCTCCTTCGCGGGCGAAGCACTCGAAGTAGACGGAGAACCACAGAGCGTAGAAGCGGCAGCACGAAGGCGAAGGCGACGACGATTCCCTCCACTAGGGTGGACGGCCACCAAGAGGAAGAGGGAGAGAGGGCTGTCGAGTATGAGAGAAAGAGAGAGAGAGATTTGCTACAATAGCATGTGTAAAGAGAGAGCCAAGGGTGCCTCTCTATTTATAGGGTTTTGGGATCCATGGATCTCAATCCATGTGTCACACAAAATCAATGGTTGAGATTGATTTATGTCAATCCAATGGTCAAGATTGTTGTTGGTAAAAACCAACAACTTGTGATTTAATTTGATAAAATATATTTGATAAATCAAATAAATATTAATACCAAATCTAAATCAATCAAATAAGAGAGAGAGAAGACAAAGGAGATACTCTCCTTATTTGGAAGAGGGGACGGCCACCAATTCCCCATGGGAATTGAGTGCCGCCCCCCTCATTCCAAATGAGGAGTCCAATCTCCTTATTTTTCTCTCTTCTTATTTTACCAACAACAATTTGTTGATATATTAATTCACCAAAATAATTCTCAATTAATTTTGGGAATATTGCAATCTTGACATTGGAATATTGTGAATCAAATTCACAACCCAAAACAAAATGTAATTTACATTTTCAATTAATTAGACAATGTGTATCCAATACACATTAATAATTAATCTACTAATATAAATTATATTTATCTCTCTCTAATACATTATAAATCACATTTATAATATATTAGGAATAATTGGATATTACTATCCACATTATTCTTATCCATAATAATTAAATCACATTTAATTATATTGGATAACTTCTCATACATCATGATAATTAAATCACATTTAATTATCAACTTCTCTTTGCTTAGATCTTATGGAATTGCTCTTAAACCATTTAAGAACAATGCTATTTCTCCTCAGATACTTGGAGATAAGGACAGGGCGATTGTATTGTTCCACGTATAGTGACTTGGATATTGAGATCACATCTCAAATCCAGATCCCATGGACCTCTCATAGATGCTTGATTAAATCAAGACCGTAAACCTAATCTTCTCATTGCATCTGAATCTCATTCAGATCAATGTCCAGTACATGGACTAAGATTAGGTCACTTCTCTAATGAGAGGAGTCACTAAAATCCAGACCTGTTTCATCACTCCCTCGGAATGGAAGTGTCATGGTTCTACAATCGTTTATGATCAAATCACCCTTCAGGTATTCCCAATACCTGCACATCCTACATACTGGAAGACTCATGATCATCATGAAGATAAAGATCACTTTTACACTGTCATCTTCATAGTCTGATCATTAAGTTTCTCAATCTTGGTCCTTGGGATATGGTACAGATCATATGCTTTCACAAAGTATATATCTTACCTTCAAATTCATATCATGCTTCCAAAGCATGATGACCATGCATGGAATTTGGTCAATCCCAATACCTCATGAGTGAGCTCATGTCTTCCGGTTCACAAGTGAACCTGTATGATCCCTTTGAGAGATCATATTACTCATATGCCCTTACATGCACACCAGCTCGCCGGTGTATAGACCTTGATTAGGTCATCAACCTATTGGTCTGCCAAATGTACATGCTTAGACATATAGTAATATATCTGTCTCTAGTCAGAGGATGTTTGCCTGTGATGTGACAGTATTCATCATAGGTCTTTGGTTATCTCGATCTCGTCAAGTCAACTCATTGACTCAACTAATCTGATACCTCTGAATCAATATTCCTATGCAGAGGACCTGCATCAAGAGGTCGATCAGATATCAGTCCAATGAGATGGGATTGCCATCTCCCACTCAGACTGGAGATCACTACTTGTTAATCATTGATGATGCTTGATGAGTCCTCTATCTAACTCCTTAGATATTCATCCAAGCATCAACCTCTATGATTCAATCATTGAATCAACAGCTGTATGATTATCAAGTTGGCCATGGTACATAACCCTTATTGTACAGAGGGACCTTATAGTGCATTCATTCATTCAATATCAGAAAGGGAGTGAAACAAAACATCAATAACTTTTATTGATAAATCATTTATTACAATAACATTTATTGTAGGAATGGTTCACCTCGGGCTCACATTGCTAACACTTATAACCATCATTCCAAAGTGGCACAGATTGAGGGGACTCCTTCTTCTACTTCTACTCGTTCTGACTCCTGATCAGTTGAGATGGGGATTATTTATCAGAAGTTGGATCACATGGAGATCATTGAAAAGAAGTGTCGGAATTTAGATAAGCTCAACATATCAACGAGCTTGAGAGATGTTTGAGTGATCTAAAGACTTAGATTGTGTGCCTTCAGGAGATACATGCAGATTTCACGTCGTCTTCCTGATCACCAGATGATCCAGTGAGCAGAGACAGATTCATACTTCCATAACCACCTTCTTCTGATACTTACATGGTGGTGTATCAGAGTGATTAGCCTCTTGCTTTGATGCCCCCAGCTTATACAGAGATGCATGGGACATTGATTGAGGTGAACAAGATCTGGTACAATCAATCGTAGCAACTAGGGATGTTTTGTTAGTCTTCAGGGGTACTTCATCCCAGTAGCTACCACAGGCGCATATGGGGCAGAATAGAGTGCAACATCAGTCAGGTCCTTATCCATTCCAGCATGCCCAGTGGAGAAAGAGTTCATATCATTCTCAGCATCCATAGACTTACACTTTGCAGCAACAGTTCACTTCCATGTCAGTACAACAGCAACCTGACGGGTCCGAAAATCACGCGTGTAAAAAGTTGTTTTTATCTTCGAGTGTGAAAATAATAATTTCGTTCGTTGTAGGCGGCGATCGGAAACAGTCAAGAAAATAACCACAAATAATTATTCAATTTCAATCTCGTGGTTTTATCTTTATTTTACTTGGGCAAGTCCCTAGGTCAATCACAAGGAGGCAAAGGAACAACCTAGAAATATGTCTATCCAATTTCATGTTCGATTTTCAAGGCAGTCTTTTTTTTGGAATTTTCAATGCAATAAAGGGATGCAAAATACAATTTCGGCCTATTTTAGGGACTAAAATGTAAAATTCATTCAAACGATGTCCGAAAAATACGAAACTTGGCCACAATGTAAATGATGATAAAATGAATGCACTGTAATATTTTTGGAATTTTTGGATGCAATATGAATTTTTTCTGAATTTTTAAATGCAAACAAAATGATTTTCAATATTTAATTATAATAAATATTAAACCTACTTATTTTCAAGATATAAAATTATCTAAGATCTATCACTAGGTGATGGATCTCAGAAAAATCCTAAACCTCGAAAATGTAGGGCTTAATACCTATTAAAAATTAAACAATGAAATGTGCAAAATGATTTTATAGAGCAAATTATGCGTGCAAATGCAAAGTTTTTTTGGGCACAATGTCAAACAAGATAATCTCTACATAATATGATTTTTCGGGGAATTTTAGAACAAAAGTTAATTAACTATGAATTTCAGAGCACATATTGGGCAAAATATTCCAATTTCGACAAAACAATTATTTATTAATTAACCGTCAATCACAAAAATGTCCACAGTATCTCAAAATGTAGAGAATTAAGTGATAAACATCATGCAATTTTTAGATAAATAAAATAATGTCTAGAAGGGTTCAAAAACTAAGGGGAATACAGGGGTATGAATGCAAATGTAATAAATAAAATATAAAAGAAAAGTGCAGACGGGGACCTAGTAGTAATTACTGAAATTTGTGGGGCCCTTCTTGCAAAATTCCCAGAGAGGCACGTGCCCTCTTAGAGGCGGGGCTGATGTGCAATATAGGGGACTTCTGAGGGCTTTTCTGTAAGTTAACACAGGCAGTCACGTGCATAGCATGCGACCCTGGGTGGCGTGCTGCGGAAGTTTCCTCCGCACGTGCAGAGCACGTGGGAGGACCTCGGGCTGGTCCCGGCGAGGCTTCTTGAGGAGGGGCTCAGCGGTGAGGCGTAACGCTGGCGCTTCGAGCTCCAGAGACTGGCCAATGGCGGAGGCGTGTACCTAGCTGAGGAGGCCTCAGCGGGAGGAGGCTTCTGGCGTAGTCGACGTCGTGGTTTTCGAAGCAGGTGGCGGAGAAGGCTCGAGGGCTCGGAGGAGCCGAGAGCACGGGCGGCGCAGATGATGAACGCTTGCGGTGGTGTCGATGGCGGTCCCTCCCGCACGTGCAGGTCGCGTGAGAGGGTCTCGGGCCTCTGTGCCCGGTGGCATAGGCGCTGAAGTGGTTGGCGAGGTCAGTGGAGCGCCGGTGGTGTCGTTGAAGACGAAGTCGTAGGGGTTCTGTCGTTGTCGGAGAAGACGATTGCTGAAGGCAGAGAAGTAGTGAAGGGGGATGGAGGAGTCGTAGGCTCGACGGCACCCGGAGGCCGGAGCTGGGCAGAAATGCTGGGAAGCCTACTGCGACAAGGTGAGGAGGCGCCTTGGATCTCACCGAGGTCGGAGCACCGGAGCTGTCACCTCCGCGCACGTCCCTGTCTATCGGCGGATGATCGGATCTCGGGGTGACAGGGCTCTTTAAATAGGCGAGAGAGGTCGAGCGGCTGGCGGCACAAGATGCGAGGGCGGCGGTTGCGGAAGGGCGTTGAAGGAGCGAGGGATTAGGCGGTGGTGGTTGGTGGGCGCGGGGATAACGGAGGAAGCGGGGGCGGCGCGCAACGGCCGTTGCGGAGATCTCGGGGAGCAGGCGCGGTGGTTGTGGGGATTGGGCGTAGGAGGACGAAGGTTGATGGTCGTCCGATCGGCCGAGATTGGACGGCCACCGAGTTGACATGTGGCAATGAGGGAGCAAGGGGCAGCGCACGTGTAGAGCACGTGCCTGGGTGGTACGTGCCACGCACGTGTGTGACTTTTATTAATTTTTTTTAATTTTATTATTTTTTTTAGAAAAAACCGAATACTAAAAACCCCAAAAACAACTGACACGTGGCAGCATGTGGGGTTGCCACGTTTCAGCACCAAAAAATCCGTAGGAAAAGATCTTGTAAAATCAAAAATAAATAGCAAATGACCTCGGATCAAAAATGTTCCTTCACGAAAAATGCTCGTCTCGATGAGATCTACAACTTTCATGAAGACATCAAAACCAAAATCGGTCAAATGTAAAAAGTGAATTTTTGGGGTATCCCACGTACATAGAATACCTTGATTTTTGGGTTTTCTAATTTTTTTTGTCATTTTTAAACAATATAAAAAATCGGGAAAAATATGGAAAATTCAAAGATAAATAAAAGACACTTACTTCTATTTTTTTTATTTTTATTGATAAAGAAAATATATACATAAAATATAGGTCAGAAAACCGCTAAAATATACAATGTCCAAAAGAGGCCCAAAACCCAACTTTCACATACGAGCTCCGATTCACTTTAACATGGTCTTGTTTTGAAGGTAATTGAATGTGCATTAGTTCAAAAGTGAGTAGGATCAAATCGGACACTGGATGGAGAAGATATGGGTAGTATGAAAATTTTGAAACTAGGGTTTGGGTTTTTGGTCCACTTATCAGGGTTAGTGATTTTTTTGTATTTTTTATTTATTCTTGTTAGTGACGTGCACACAGTGGATATGGTTTTGTGGCATTCGGAGTTAGCATGGAGGAGTTAAAAATAGGGGAAGTTAGGCTATTTATAGGTTATTTTTGACTTGGATTTCTGGCTTCTTATTTTATGCAGAAATTAATGCTAAAATGCAATTCTTATGAAATCATGCATAAATGCTAATTATGCGAAATAAATGCAGAAATGCAGTTGATTTTGAGGGACTTGAGCTTAATTAATGAGACTTAGAGTGGTGAATCCGAAATTCATCATCCCCCTATATTTAAACCATGCTCGTCCCTGAGCATCAAAAAATGCCATGAAGTGAAATGAGACTGGGTTCCATATCAAGACCATGAACTGAAGGTGAAAGTGAAACTAAACTCGACCTTTGGATTAATAATGTGTCGGAACTTCTGTGAGACTTAGAATTTTAAAATCAACAGCCCTCAAGTTCTACACATCATTGTCACAGTTTCAGCTCAGAAGTCATCTTAGGTCAATCCTCTTCCAAAAGTATACCCTATGAATATTGAATAACCGACTCATGTGTGTGAAGGGTTTTAGCTCTTCCCATTCAGAATGTTGGACTACCATGCTCCTCTCCTCTCCAGTAACTCATCCTCGGGGAGTCAGGTATTTCCTTCTGAGGTCTGTCGTGCTGTGTTCACAATCGAATGAGGGAGAAGTTAGAAGAAAGAGAAAAGAACTGGAGGGTGGCCAGTGTAACCGAGTCTCCACCAAGATCTGCAGGTTCTTGAAGCTTGGACCTTTTTGGTCGGATTTTTATTTGGTAGTTGCTTCTTTATATTTGGAATTTTTGGTGGTTCTGCTTGGATCTTGTTGTGCCCCTGCGGATATAGAATCTTTTTGTTCCATACATTTTTTTGGGGTCTTAGAAAAAATTGTGCCCAGTCGTCCATCCCTTTTCCGAAGCTTTATTTCAACCCGTACTCCGATCTTTAATTTTCCACGCTACCAGAAAAGAGACTCACACAGTCTTCCAATATCCCGTCTGGGTTGAGCTAAGTGCATAGTATGAGAGTGTGAATTAATTCCCTATTCCAGTGTTGTACCCAGAATGAAGAGACCAGGTTAGACACTAAGAGTCAAACGATGTACATTGTCATGTGGAACTTAAAGAATTAAGTTAAAAGACCTGAAGCTCTCAAAATCCTATTTCTCGATGAAGTTCCTCTGAAAATTAGGTGGATTAAGGTCAAGTCCAGATCACTCTCGATTTCGGCTCATAACTCGGTTCAGAACCCAATGACTTTTCACATATGCAAATGCATGTGATGTTGGATGAAGTGCATGTGTGTGAAATGCAGACACATTTTTTTGATTTTTTTGTTTGTTTTTTTGACATTTTATGCAAGGGATTTTTTTATGCAGAAAATGGAATAAGAAGCCTTCTTTTTTTTTTCAAAAATTTTGGGCACGGTTAGTGTTAGTAGAAAAACCTTTTTTTGTGTGCTTGTTTGTTGTTATTTTTTTTTCAAGTTAGTACTCACCCCGTAAATAGATATAGACTTACGCGAAAGTATGAGATATGGGTAAAATATATACAAAGTATATATACATACCCCCCCTATACTTAGCGAGTGCTGTGTCCTCAGAGCACAAGAAGCGGAAAGAAGTCATAGCTCGGGCTAAGCGTAAGGGAGTGAAAATAATGAAAAGAAAAGCGGTCGGGAAATGAGGAGAGTATATACAGATGGGTGTTGGTTCCCCCTATACTTAGGCTCTGATCAGCTTAATTAAGGAAGAATGGTGGAAATGGAGCGATCGAGAGTTAGGAGAGGAATGATATATACGGATGGCATCGGTCCCCCCCTATACTTAGGCCTTGGCCTAAGTAGAGGAAGAAGCTATACAAGGAGACCGATGTGGTCTTGAGGGAGGGTGGGTAGCCGATGATTAAGGTGCTTTTCGGCTGATCTTCTTGTGAGCCTGTGGTGGGGGATCGTAATGATGAGACGGAGATGAAGCATATGATTCACAGCTATGATCAGTGTCATCCTCAGAAAAATCATGATGGATAATAGATGAAGTGTTTGAGTCAGATGAAAGATATCCATCATCAGAGTTATCCTCAGAGGAGTAGTAATTGAAAGTGGACATACTCCAAGTATTCTGGTCTTTTTGTTTCTTCAGTTGTTTCCTCAGACTTCTTTCCTTCTTGGGGTCAATCGGTTTGTCCTCAGATGAATACTCAGAAGCACCGGTCTCAGTCAGTTCATATGAAATAATTCAAGTGTACTTGTAGAATGCAGGAGCATCAGCTTTGGATGAGTAGTAGTTAGGAACGGGAGTTGTCCAACGAGAATTGAATTTTGGTTCCTTACGAAGATATGGCTTTAGGGATGCCAAACAGACTTCACTCATGTAGACCATCTTTTGCGGACCTGATGAGGAATCATCAACTGATTCCTCTTCCGAAAGATCAAAGTTGACTCTCTTTTTATTTCATCGTGAAGGTGTCGGTTCACTTGAGTATCCAGATGAATAGCCATTGAAATTCTCCTTGGTTGGTGCTTGGTCTGTGTACTTGTTCTTAGTCTCTCGAATGTTTGAGCATTCTCGATTTGGGATGATTTGGTTAAGATATTCAGAGAATGTTTCTCCCGGGTGTGACCATGCATATGTCTCAGGATCGTAGTAGAAAGATTTGTCTATTTTGAGATCCTCGGGGATTTGAACATTGGGGAGAGTCTCTGCATGTTCTTTCTCAATTGATTCGATGTTGGCGCATTCCTGTGTCGAGTTGATGTAATCCATGTAGTCAAAGTAGGTTGACCCAGGGTGTGCCCATGCATAAGTCTCTGGATCATATGATTCATATACATGATTGTCCATGGTGAGAGCGGTTGGGAATGGAGCAGGGGGGAGATTTTCTGAACCAATAGTCTCATCAACAACCGATATCTCAGGTGTGGCTGCGGGGTAGGGCTCTTCTACCGTTTCATGGTTACGGTTGTCGGGGACTTCGTGGGTTGCCTCAAAAGATCGTGGTTCCTCAAAGATATGGTCAGATCTAAGTGCTTCCAATGCTGTGAAATTGATTTTCCGAGTCTCACAATCAATACTCGCCTTGGCCAATGCCAAGAATGGCTTTCCGAGAATGATTGAGATTGGGTGAATTCTCCATGATGCTCAATATCAATGATCGTGAATTCTACTTTGAGCGGAGCACCTTGGAATTTCATGATGACAGAAATGATTCCTCTCGGTCGCTTTATTGATCGGTCCGCCAATTGAATAATCTCTCGTAATTTCCTGATCGGTCCGAGTTTGAGTTCATAAAATACAGAGGTCGGGAGGATATTGATTGGTGAATCGTCATCGATCCAAGCATGGGTGAAAATTATGTCTTTGATGTTGCAGTCAAATCTGGGTAACCGCTTCACTATGCGGCTCTTGGTTTTTCTCCTCAGTACCAAGGAGGAGGTCATTGACAAGATATGTCTTTCAGTCTTTGTTCATATCCTACCCTACTTTTTGTTTATTAATTTATCTGTTATAAATCTTTTAAGGTCGGGGAACTGTTCAATGGCCTGTATAAAGGGAAGTTCAAACATCAAATGTTTTTCCAGTGCTTCCCGTACGGTCAGATCCAAATTCCGCAGATCGTCTTCAGTCTCAATTTTTATGAAAATTTTTGAGTTTTCAATTTTTTTGTGATTTTCAAATATTTCCATTTTTTTGGTATTTTCTGGGTGGTGTGGGGGTGTGGTGTGTTCCTCAGATGAATAGGGGTTCGGGTATTCAGAGTGATAGTCAGTGGCATAGTCATCTCTAGGGGAAGAATATGTGGAAGTGATATTGTTAGAATCGTCCCTAGGTTCCTGAATATCCTCAAAATTTTCAGTCTCATATCCAAACATTTCCTCGTTCATTTTAATGTCCGAGTTACCAGAGATTAGTCGATCGACAAGTTCTTGAAATCTATCCTCCATTAAATCAAATTTCTTATTCATCCTCAAAATATTCTCCAAAATCTCTTCATGACCAAGCATTAGAGCAGTTGGGATATGTTTTTGTAATTGAATGTCCTCTTCCATTTTTCTATATGTACTAGAGGATGAGTCTTTTGAAATATCCGGTACATGATCATCGTTTTCTGAGAGTACCTCCTCAATAATCATGGAAGGTGGTTGCTCATATGGTCTAGGTACGTGGAGTTGGTCCGAAGAGAGTTCAATCCTTTGAGTGGTCGAACCTTGATATTGTGGAGTCAACATACAGGGTTGATGTGTTCCTATGTGGTCGGTCCAATCGTCTGTATGAGTGAAGAGGGGGTTGTTATGTTCAATCTAAGACAATGATTGTTCATTGGTGTTCAAGGGAGGGTCGATGGAAGAGGTGAAGAAGTGTTCCATTGGATCATGTGGTTATCATCTCCCATAAATGATGTATTGACATTCACTGAATATGAAGGATGAATTGTATGATCAGCCTAAAGAGGATTGATAAATGAAGAAGTAGAGCTCTCAATCATTTTTTGGTTTGTCTGCTCTGAATACAAAGGGTTGTTATTCATGAAACATGTCGGATTAGCAGAGGGAGATGGATTTATTGGTGGTTGAGGGGGAGGTGTTTTGGGTCTAACCAATACGAATTCATTTTCATAGTATAGCTCTGATGGATTCTCGGATAAACGTTTGGCTATTTTTGAAAGAGCTGAAAGGAATGAGGGGTTGGATTTGGAAGAGTTATTGGAGAAGAATTCCATGGTGAATTTTAAATCAAGAAAGGAGAGAGATGATTGCACGAGATAAATAAGAGAATTTTTGTCAAATGTGCGGTTGTTGATCTTCGATATCGGTTCACGCACACCAATGCAAACACAATTCAAACCCTGGGTTCACCAACGCACAAAATGAAGCTGTAAGAGTTCGACTATTATCTTTTCAATTTTAGTTGGTGATAAATCAATCTTGGCAAAAATTTAGCGAGCAGAGATTTCGGATTTAGGCTCTAGCCTTAAGTGTCGTCTCTCACTCACTCAGAAAAATAAAATCATCCAAGGTTGGGGTTGCTCTCCCGCAAAAATTCTTGATTTTATGGGTTCTTTTGAAATCGGCTATATTTAGCAATCCCAATTTTAATGAGGTGATCACTGAAAAATTAGATGAGCAAAAATACACGTCTACCTCCAGTCCCAATTTCCTTTAAAATTATGTGATAAAACAAGAGAGAGGAGTTCGGGAAAAGATGATGCACGCGAAAAATAATGATGTATGCTCAGTTAGAAGACTTACAGTGCCTCCTCGCAATCTTCATGTGGGATGCAAGACAGAATTGAAAAGTTTGTCTATATGAAATGCAAGCCGATTAAAAATCGCACCTAAGTAGAAAGTTCTATTAGCGGGAAAGAATTGAGTTAAATTTGGCTAAGTTGAACGATCTATGTGTGTCTCGATTAATGTGCAGTGTGGCTTAAGATCCTACGAGCACAATCAAAAATATAAAATGCTCTTGAGAGCCGTATGTGCAGGTCTATCCTAATCGCCACTCAAGTCGGGCCCCACCCTCACCGGAGAGTAAAACAGGCCACGACACACCACAAATAGAGTTCAAGGTCTTTTTACACATGCGAGAGTCCAATCGGACACCGCTGTAAATGAGCAGAAAGTAAAATTTGCAGAAATTTAAAAACCTAGACTCTACGCTCTCTCACGACTCGACTCGATCTTAAATTAATTACGGTCTCTTCGGATGTCGGTGAAGATGCATCGGTTTCTTAAAAAACCGCTCCACGTGCGTCGGGTACCTCGCAAGAAAAATAAGAGAGAAGATGTAAGAGAGTGACTAAAAATATAATAAAATAAGAAAATAGATGTTGGAAAAAAATTATGGGATTTACAATGAAAAAATCGGGGATCAGACTACCCGAATGCGGAAAACCGGACAAAAATTTTCAAAACACAAAACAAAGCCATTTGCCTCCCCGGCAACGGCGCCATCTGACGGGTCCGAAAATCGCGTGTGTAAAAAGTTGTTTTTATCTTCGAGTGTGAAAATAATAATTTTGTTCGTTGTAGGCGGCCATCGGAAAAAGTCAAGAAAATAACCATAAATAATTATTCAATTTCAATCTCGTGATTTTATGTTTATTTTACTTGGGCAAGTCCCAAGGTCGATCACAAGGAGGCAAAGGAACAATTTCGTGTTCGGTTTTCAAGGCAGTCTTTTTTTTGGAATTTTCAATGCAATAAAGGGATGCAAAATGCAATTTCGACCTATTTTAGGGACTAAAATGTAAAATTCATTCAAACGATGTCCGAAAAATACGAAACTTGGCCACAATGTAAATGATGATGAAATGAATGCACAGTAATTTTTTTGGAATTTTTGGATGCAATATGATTTTTTTATGAATTTTTAAATGCAAACGAAATGGTTTTCAATATTTAATTATAATAAATATTAAACCTACCTATTTTCAAGATATAAAATTATCTCAGATCTATCACTAGGTGATGGATCTCAGAAAAATCCTAAACCACGAACGTGTAGGGTTTAATACCTATTAAAAATTAAACAATTAAATATGCAAAATGATTTTTACATAGCAAATTATGTGTGCAAATGCAAAGATTTTTTAAGCACAATGTCAAGCAAGATAATATCTACAATATGTGATTTTTCGGGGATTTTTAGAACAAAAGTTAACTAACTATGAATTTCAGAGCACAGATTGGGCAAAGTATTTTAATTTCCACAAAACAATTATTTATTAATTAACCGTCAATCACAAAAATGTCCACAGTATCTCAAAATGTAGAGAATTAAGCGATGAACATCGTGCAATTTTTAGATAAATAAAATAATGTCTAGAAGAGGTTCAAAAACTAAGGGGAATACATGGGTATGAATGCAAATGTAATAAATAAAATATATAAGAAAAGTGCATACGGGGACCTAGTAGTAATTAGCGAAATTTGTGGGGCCCTTCTTGCAAAATTCCCAGAGAGGCACGTGCCCTCTGGAGGCGGGGCTGATGTGCAATATAAGGGACTTCTGAGGGCTTTTCTGTATTTAACCCAGGCAGTCACGTGCATAGCACGTGACCCTGGGTGGCGTGCTGCGGAAGTTTCCTCCGCACGTGCAGAGCACGTGGGAGGACCTCGGGCTGGTCCCGGCGAGGCTTCTGGTGGAGGGGCTTCAGCGGTGAGGCGTAACGCTGGCGCTCCGAGCTCCGGAGATAGGCCAATGGTGGAGGCGGTGACTGGCTGAGGAGGCCTCAGCGGGAGGAGGCTTCTGGCGTAGTCGACGTCGTGGTTGTCGAAGCAGGTGGCGGAGAAGGCTCGAGGGCTCGGAGGAGCTGAGAGCACGGGGCGGCGCAGATGATGAACGCTTGCGGTGGTGTCGATGGTGGTCCCTCCCGCACGTGCAGGTCGCGTGAGAGGGTCTCGGGCCTCTGTGCCCGGTGGCGTAGGCGTTGAAGTGGCTGGCGAGGTCGGAGGAGTGCCGGCGGTGTCGTTGAAGACGAAGTCGTAGGGGGTCTGTCGTTGTCGGAGAAGACGATTGTTGAAGGCGAAGAAGTAGCGAAGTGGGATGGAGGAGTCGTAGGCTCGACGGCACCCAGAGGTCGGAGCTGGGCAGAAACACTGGGAAGCCTGCTGCGACAAGGCGAGGAGGTGCCTTGGATCTCACCGAGGTTGGAGCACCGGAGCTGTCACCTTCGCGCGCGTCCTTGTCTATCGGCGGATGATCGTATCTCGGGGTGACGGGGCTCTTTAAATAGGAGAGAGAGGTCGAGCGACTGGCAGCGCAAGATGCGAGGGCGGCGGTTGCGGAAGGGCGTTGGAGGAGCGAGGGATTAGGCGGTGGTGGTTGGTGGGCGCGGGGATAACGGAGGAAGCGGGGACGGCGCGCAGCGGCCGTTGCGGAGATCTCGGGGAGCAGGCACGGTGGTTGCGGGGATTGGGCGTAGGAGGACGAAGGTTGATGGCCGTCCGATCGACCGAGATCAGACGGCCACCGAGCTGACATGTGGCGATGAGGGAGCAAGGGGCAGCGCACGTGCAGAGCACGTGCCTGGGTGGCACGTGCCACGCACGTACGTGACTTTTATTACCAAAAAAACACGTAGGTAAAGATCTTGTAAAATCAAAAATAAATAGCAAATGACCTCAGATCAAAAAAGTTCCTTCATGAAAAATGATTGCCTCGACGAGATCTACAACTTTCATGAAGACATCAAAACCAAAATCGGTCAAATGTAAAAAGTGAAATTTTAGGGTATCCCATGTACATAGAATACCTTGAATTTTGGATTTTCTAATTTTTTTGTCATTTTTAAACAATATAAAAAATCCGGAAAATATGGAAAATTCAAAGATAAATAAAAGACACTTAATTCTTTTTTTTTTGGATTTTTATTGATAAATAAAATATAGACATAAAATATAGGTCAGAAAACCGCTAAAATATACAATGTCCAAAAGAGGCCCAAAACCCAACTTTCACATACGAGCTCCGATTCACTTGAACATGGTCTTGTTTTGAAGGTAATTGAATGTGCATTAGTTCTAAAGTGAGTAGGATCGATTCGGACACTGGATGGAGAAGATATGGGGCTTTTAGTCTGAAAATTCTGAAACTAGGGTTTGGGTTTTTGGTCCACTTATCAGGGTTAGTGATTTTTTTGTATTTTTTATTTATTCTTGTTAGTGACGTGCACACAGTGGATGTGGTTTTGTGGCATTCGGAGTTTGCATGGAGTAGTTAAAAATAGGGGAAGTTAGTCTATTTATAGGTCATTTTTGCCTTGGATTTCTGGCTTCTTATTTTATGCAGAAATTAATGCTAAAATGCAATTCTTATGAAATCATGCATAAATGCTAATTATGCGAAATAAATACAGAAATGCAGTTGATTCTGAGGGACTTGAGCCTAATTAATGAGACTTAGAGTGGTGAATCCGAGATTCATCACAACCTCAGTACCATCGAGGCGACTCATCCAGGTATCATGGTCATTTTCAAGAGAACCCAGCATTAAAGTATCTCTCTAGTCTGATAGCCGACCAACAGGTCGCCTTTAGGTGAGAGATGGATGAGTTTAGACTTCATATCACTGAGATGGTCAAAGAGAAGTCTGCAATTCCTGCTCAGATAGAGCCAAATCCAAATAATCTTAAGAGGAAGTTAGTACAGGTACATTTGATTAAGCCTACTCTTCAGTCACAGTATTCCCATATGATTATCTTTATTGTGATTATGTTGAATTCATTTCTCTTAGGAGCGGTAAGATACCCATAGGCGGAGACTCAATTAGGTGTGATATGGATGCACTTGATGATACCAGAGAGCCAGTTGAGTATGATGACGTTAACGGCAATGCTGATGTCGCATTTCACTTTGAGGATGTTGATGGCGATACTAATGCCACAAAGACTAAGGAGAAGCAGACGGAGTCTTCTGCTGATGTAGTCACTTTACCATTCCTTGTATATAGTGAAGATGATAGAAATACAAAAAAATGTACAAAAGAGAAATACCAAAAAGAAGAATAAAGAGAAGATAGTTGATTTAGCTAGAACTCATTAGTCTACTTCAGATGATATACACAGGGATATTCCTAGTTTTAGAAAAAAAAACTTATTTCTTCTTATTCCTCAGAACCTCCGGGTATATAGACTGGTGGGGAGGATGTCCATATTTCTTTTCCCCAAGCACACCGCTTGGAAAAAGGAGATAAAAAAGAAATCTAGAAAGAGACTCAGATGACTGATTTGATGAAAGAGATGTTAGACAAATTCACTATCTAGCTTACTCTTTCAGAAGCCTAGGCACATATCCCTCTTCTACAAAAAGGACTCAAGGAGAGAACTACATTTCGTAGAAAGAAGAGACAATGCAATCATTGTTATGAGATTCATGTGTTGACCATGGAGACATGTCATGCCATCCAGAATTGTCTTCCAACCAAGCAATTAGACACTGGAGCATCGTACATCAGCTGTGAGATTTTAGAGTAGATATTTGATCGTACTCTTCTAGATAGTGGATCATTGATCAATCTCCTTTCGTCTTCTTTACTCGACAAGTTCGAGTTTGTACATCTCCGACCAAGTAGGATGATCTTAAAGTTTTTTGATAGATCGATCAAGAGGCCGAAGGTATTGATTGAGGACATTATCGTCACTATTCAAGGTTTGTTACGTGGAATTCGTCGTGTTGGACACGGCAATCCCAAAATGTGTGGTCGATACCCCAATCATATTAGGACGATCTTTTCAGATTATGGTACCAGTAAGGTGTATTTTCGCATCCACGACGAGAGTATACATATAGAGACGATCCAAAACCTCAGAGCCAGATCAGTAGAGTCAGAGCAAGCATCTGATGATGAGCCAGATAGTCACCAGGACTGTAATTTTGTGCAGACAGGTTATGAGGAAGTTTGGGCTTAGCCGAGTACATGATCTTTCACCACACTTTCAGGAATGTTTGGGTTTCAGATACTGGATGATGGGAGATTGGATAGCATACTCTTGGAACCAATTATTTACGTGGCTTGTAGAGATGATCATGGTACCTTTACAGCTTGTGATGAGATTTTGTATCAGTTACCTGATGATCTATCTCTAAGTCAATCAGATTCAGAGGATATTGATTGGTAGTGCTTTGTTGAATTTCTTTCACTTCAAACGTCATATATTGAGCATACAACTAGCCTGGAACCGAACGAGTTCAGAGTAGTCAGTTATTAGATGAGTAGTCTCCAGATCAGTCAGATCTCGAGCAGGATGACATACATACTTAGTAGCCTATACCCAAGCCCTCACTAGACTAGCTTTTCATGTTCCTTCTCCCCCATATCTCAAGCCAATACCTCGGAGTATGAAATATCGATTCCTTGTTAGAGAGCCCAAAATATTTCCGATCATAATCACATATGATCTTTGCGAAGATCAAGAATCTCGCCTAATGGAGATTCTTGAAAAGAACCACAAGGCAATCAGGTGGTCAATAGAAGATCTCCATGGGATTAGTCTAGACCTGTGCTCCCACCATATTTTTTCTATAGGATGATTCCAAACCATCTATAGAGTTTCAACATTAGCTAAAATCCGAATCATCGAGAGGTGGCTAAGAATGAAATATCCAAGTGGTGAAACATCGATTTTATCTATCCCATCTCCGACTCTAAGTGGGTTATTCCATTGCATGTGGTACCCAAGAAGACGGCTGTCACTACAGTGATTAATGAGGATGGACAGGAGATTGTTACCTAAATACAAACTTCTCGGCGAGTCTACGTGGACTACAGACGGTTGAATTAGGCGACAAGAAGGATCACTTCCCACTATCATTTATTGATCAGATTATCGAGAGTGGGAAGAGCCATTATTGCTTTCTTGATGGGTACTCGATGTATAATCAGATAGCCATTGCAACTGAGGATCAGGAAAAGACAATGTTCACATGTCCATTCAGAACGTATTCTTTTAGATGGATGCCCTTTGTATTATGTAATGCCCCGGCTACATTCCAGAGGTGCATGCTTTCTATTTTTGCAGACATGGTGCGCAACTTTTTAGAGGTCTTCATGGATGATTTTTCTATTTATGGCTACGATTTCGATTCTTGCCTTGCTAGCCTAGACTGCATTCATCAGAGATACACTGAGGTTAACCTCATTATTTCTTGGGAGAAGAGTCATTTTATGATGACTCAAGGGATGGTACTTGGTCATATCATCTCAAACAGAGGCATAGAGGCCGATCCGACCAAGGTGGATATCATCAAGAAGCTTGATCCACCATCCAATTTGAAGCAGTTACGGTCTTTTCTGGGGCATGTCACTTTCTAGCGATGTTTCATTCAAGACATCGGTAAGATTGCCTGATTGTTATCTGATCTTCTAGCGAAAGACACTGAGTTTATTGTTAGTGATAAATGTCTTTCCACTTTTGAGACTCTTATGAACATGGTTGTAGAGGCTCCTATCCTTCAACCTCTGATTGGTCTGTTCCATTCAAGATCATGACGAATGCCTCCAATTTTGATGTTGGGGTTGTTTTAGGACAGAGGAGGGATGACCTTCCATACGCCATACACTACGCTAGCAATACTTTAGACTCTACCTAGTAGAATTACACTGTTATAGAGAAAGAGATACTAGTTATAGTATATGACTTAGGCAAGTTTAGGTCCCACATTTTAGGATCTAAGTTAACCATTTTCACTAACCACACCGCCATCAGGTACCTTTTGGATAAGAAGGATTCCAAGCCACCCCTTACCAGATGGATCCTTCTACTCTAGAAGTTTGATATTGAGATTAAGGATAAGCCTACAGTTGAGAATGTAATAGCGGATCAACTCTCCTAATTAGAGATACGCGAGACTTCTTAGTTCTATACCCATGTCACTAAGATTGTTACAGAAGAGGCAATTCTTGTTGTCACCTCACTCACATGGTATGCCGACATTGTGCACTTTCTTGTTGCCAAGAAAGTCCCACAAGGTTTGGTAAGATAGAGACTTGAGACTTTCCTTGCAAAAGCCAAGTCTTACCATTGGGAGGATCCGATCCTTTATCATGGAGCGAGTTGTGTCTGGTGTCGGTGTATTCCTCAGGAGGAATACTATAGTGTCCTCTTGTATTGTCATAAATTAGAAACTAGAGGACACAATTCTGGGAAGAGGACAGCACAGAAGATGCTTCAATCTTGTGTTTGGTGGCCTACTCTCATTGTGAATGCTCATGCATTCATGAAGAGATGTACTGACTGTCTGAGGATGGGCACTTGCGGACATAGAGATATGATGCCAATGCAACCGATTCACTTCCGTGAGGTACTCGATGCATGGGGTATTGACTTTATGTTCTCGTTCCCTAAGAGCCATGGATTCGAGTACATTTTTTAGTTGTAGATTATGTGAGTCATTGGGTCAAGGCTATTCCTGCCCAAGCCCCTGATGCAAACACGGTTTCCAAGTTCCTAAGGAAGCATATCATTTTGAGGTTTGGGGTCCCTCGAGTTCTTTTCTCAGACGGGGGTAGCCACTTCATCAATGACAAGGTAAAGGCACTTTCTAACGAGTTTGGCATAGACCACTGAGTTGCTACTCCGTATCATCTTCAGACGAATGGTCTAACCGAGGTTTCGAATAGGGAGGTTAATACGATCTTGAATAAGGTTGTTCACCCAGACCGAAAGGATTGGTCTCAGGTTTTGCACTCAATTACTTGGGCCTATAGAACATCCTTCAAGACACCATTTGGTACATCCCTCTTTCGGCTCGTTTATAGAAGGACATGCCAATTACCATTTGAGATCAAGCACAGTTCATGGTGGGCAATGAAATAAGCAATCTTTGATTTAGTAGAGACGGGAGATCAGAGGCAGAAAGAGTTGGCAGCCCTGGAGGAATTGAGAGATAAGGCCTTCATGAGTAGCCGCCAATATAAGGAGCGGATGAAAGAATGGCATGATGCACACATCAGCCATAAGTTGTTTGAGCCTGATCAGAAAATTTGCCTATTTGATGTGAGACTCAAGTTATTTGCAGTGAAACTTTAGATCAAGTGGAAAGGCCCTTATATAGTGCGAAAGGTGTATGACAATGGTAGCATCGACATATCCAAGTTGTCTTCCAAGTCCATCGAGTCAATGGTCAACGTTTGAAATCATTTCTTGATCATGAGTCGCCGACCATTGAGGTTGCCCACATGCATTGTGTATGAGATATGTTTTTCATTCTTCA